>QVOB01024334.1:0-17219 GCA_014839585.1 Pseudomyrmex concolor
AATTAATCCTTCAGATACGCATGCGGCGGTTGACCGCTTGAATGTTATAGCAGCGACGAGCGTCAATTAGCGTCGCGAATCGCAAATTTCCATTGTATAAATAATAAATAGCGCATATAAATAGCGTACAAACAGCGGTGAATCGTATCGGACGACAACACAATTCGTTCTAAATATTGACGTATGAATGTCTGGCAAACAAGCGCGGCGATAGTTTATATCGTTTCGCGAAAAGTAAACACGCACGAGCGCTTAACAGGCGACGCTTAAAAGGCACTCGTGCCGATTTTCCCGCGATTATGCGAATCGGCGATGCGTGCGAAAAATTCAAACGATCGTTTTTACATACCCGGACGAACGAACGGGTGAGCGAGCGCGCGAGTTGTTGTTAAGTAATCCCTCGGGTAGTTTTGCTTTTCGAGCGTATTTTCCGCGAAACTGCACGCGGTAATTTGGCGGCCCTGCCACGCGGCTCTCTTTGGCCCGGGCACAAGTTACAAAAAGCGAAATCGGCGGAAAAGGATTAGCCGCCCTTGCCTTGTTGTTCCGTTCACTCACGCGCGATCAGAAACAACATTGCGCGCTCTTGTGGAAGTTCGGTCAGTGATTATGCAAATAAATTATTTATGCATTGCGAAGTCAGCGTGTAATCTCACTCCGCGTAAAGGTTTGTCCCAGAGAGTTGAACGTCTTACGTCACGCTAATTTATATGTGTCACACTTCGCGACTTCGAAATGGAAGCTTAACTCCGTTTAAAATACGCGAAGACGAGATTTTGTCGTAATTTGTCTGCGACTTGTAATGTGAGACACGCGGGATACGTAGAAATTGGAGACAGGATAATACTACAGTATAAATTTTATTATTAAAGTGTATCAGAAAAAAAAATACATAAGGGATTTTCCTCTCTCGCAGAAAATGAGCATTAAATGCCTCAAGTTATATCACGTTGGAGTTTGTTTAAAAGTTTGCATGTAACGAGGAAGTTAATAGAGAAGTTGGAAAAGTAATATTCTTCCGTGTTCTGCCCTCGATTTATCGATAATACCGATATATTTATTGCCGGAGAAACGCCGCAACGTCGAAGCAATAAGTGTCTCTTCTTTTCAGCCGCGTATAAGAAAACGTGCCAAATAAATCTTTCACCGCTTGCGGGGAACGAGAGAAGGGGGGAGAGGTGTAAGCGCGCGCGCGCGTACACACACGAAGACACTTCTGCAAGTATACACGTACTCGCGTGCACGTGGAGTGAGACAACACCCCAGTGGCGCGAAATTACAGTCGTCGCCAAAGTCTATCCCGCGAGCGTTTACCCCCGGTAGTAGATAGAGATTTATGACGCGGCCTCGGGAAATTCTCTCTCTCGCTGCTTTACTCCAGTGGCACCGACCTACAACGGGCGCGCCGCGCCGGCACGACCTTGGAGAACTTCGGAACAAAGTTAAACGCTCGTCCGCGGCCGTTGCACGCTTTCCGGCACAACGTGCCCGACCTCCAAGTCCGCGGGAAAAGGCACGAACTGCGCGCGTGTATGTAACGGCTCAACGGAAATAGCGGTCTCGAACTTTGACACTAATAAAACGTCTCTTTCTCTTTTTCTTTCTCTCTTTGTTCAAACAATTATATATAAATATGAACAAGAGAAAGTTTACGTATAATTATTGTATAATACTCAGAGATTTAGAAAAACATTGTTTTAAAGTTAAAGAATGAGTCGTGAGCGCGTTCAATTTGTATTCAAAAGAAAACTTAAAAGAAGATAAGAACACTTAGATTAGTCACAATTTTTTATTTTTCTCTTTCGAAAGTTTTAAAAAATTTTCTTGCTTACATTATTGATGAACTCACGTGTGAGCTTCGGCTTGAGGTTTTAGACCGACGAAGAGAGGCGCGCGAGACCATAAGGAGACTAACGGCCGATCGAACAAACTTTATCGGGGCGAAATGCGACCCTCCTCCGTCATTCACGACGCTAACCTAACCCAACTTGACTCCGCTCGACCTTCCCGCCTCACCGGGGTGCTTTATGGTGTTTCGAGCGAGGGTGTGAAAAGTGTGCTCCCTCCCGCGTACGCCGATGGAAAGCAAATGCGTCGGTTCCCGTAAATCGGGTCGTCCGTAAATTTTGACTCGTCTCTGATATGGACGTAATCGGGGTGAAACTTGAAATTCCACGTGCTCTCGGAGGAAAGTTTTTTTTCTTTATATCGAAAAATTATGGTAATTTATGGGAATTTTATGAGTGAGAGAAAATAATCCGAAAGTATAGAGAAATTGTGCTTTCGAAACATTGCTTTTGAGAGTTTTCTTTATAGATGTTGCGACTCAAATGTCGCGTTAATTTTTGGCGCTACTTTTGATAGACATTTTGCTCACGAATGTTTAGTAATATCAGCACGTTTTGTATATGTTTTGATACGGTATTAATACGACGCGTTTAACAACGTAAAAAATAAAAAAAAAGCAAGAAGATATATGTACGTTTTTTATATAAATATCCGGTAATATTATTAAGCAGAAATAAAATATGGAAAATAAAGATACATGTCATAAATATTAATATCAATGCAAATACTTTTCCGTAATGGAGGCATTAGTTTGCGCAAATAATTTACGTATATATTTTTGCCGTGTAACATATTTTTATATTAATAGATGTATCTCTCTTCCTCTCTGAACCATGCAACTTGATACATAATCGATACACAATATGCGAAATCTAAAGATAATATTTCCAATCTGTGAAAACCAAAAATATCTGTGAATAATTAATTTTAGCATGATTTCATTTGGTATCGCGATATTAATCACACACTGATATCCGCTGACAGTTGTATAAAATATTAATTGCAATCGCAATTCTTCATGAATTCTACATTTTTTATTCGCATATGATACGCGATCGGATCGTAATCTCAAAAATATATTATGGAACAATTTACTAGTCGCAATTATGTAGCTTCTTCGAAAAAGAGAAGTACAACAACCAAAATTAAATCGCTCTCCGAGGATTTTTATCCGCAACAAGTATCTTCGTTGCTTTCAAAATGATTTACAGTCCATCATATTGCGATATAACAGTCAAAACTCGGGGGTGAGATTATCGCGTCGCGCCAAACTTTCTCAACTTTCGAGAATGAAAGCTGTTGCCGCCGCTGCCGCGATACGTCCGACTTAACTTGCTTTATGGAGTTCCGGATATCAGAGAGCGCAACAGGACCTTCCGTATCGCATTTTTCTTCTCGCCCATTTTCCACCCCCTTCACTCCGACGGTCTCGTTGCCGGCACGAGGAAGAGAGGCGCGAATAACGCGCGCTCGAGAAGAAATATCGCTCTTGATATTTTTCTAATGCACGACTCCGACCCTCCTCCTTCATTTCCAGGCGACGCTAACGACACGCGAGGGAACCGCGAAGATCTCGACTATCATTTAGCGTGCGCGAGATGATTATTATGATTTATAATCTAAAAAACGACTGCTAACTCGTCACGATTACTCGCGCGCCCAAACCTCACGTAATCTTGCGAGAAATTTCTTAATGGCAGCGAATTAAATCAGAGGCTCTCTGCTTCTCTTCGGCTTTTTCTTTCGTTGTACTTTTCTTTGGATGTTTTTTTCTCATCGAATAAATAAAAACACGCAATGTTTACTGCGTATCCGCGAAGTGAACAAAATAGCAAACCTTGAAAACATTTTCTTTCTGCGACGCATGAACTCTAAAGCTCGGGTTTTTATTGCGCCGTAAATCCTCGAACGTTTGGCAGAGATTCGCATAAATCCGTCTCGCTTCGGACATCTTAATCGTCGTCGACGAAAATCCGACGAGCATTGTTAGAACTCGCGCTTTGTCGAACGCGCGAGTTCCTCGATCGTCGGGTACATTCGCGTGCGAAAAGGCGTGAAATCGACACGGACGATATTCCTTGCTCGTCGCTCGGACGGGTAACGGAGCCGCAACGGCAGAGCACACGACGGCGACTATCGCAAATTTCTCAAACTTCCATTGACCTAGATTTTCGTTCCTTTTTTTCCTCTCCGATTCTGAATGAACGCCCGGTTTGAGTCGGCGTCGGCGGTGAGCGACGAGGCGGTGGCAGGAGAGAGAAAGAGAAGAGAAGCGAGATACACGATAGGTGGCGAAAGAGAGAGAGAGAGAGAGAGAGAGAGAGAGAGAGAAAGAGAGAGAGTGAGAGAGAGAGAAAGAGGAATGGCGGGCAGGGGGAAAGCCAGGTGAAAATCGATGCAACCGAGAGAGACCTGTGCGTGGGTAACGCGGGAGACCGCGCCTGGAAAATCAATTTTCAGGGTTTTCCAGGACGAAGACCCGTCGGCGGCGACCTAGGAAACGGCCGAGCGTTCTAACGTTGCTCTCTTTTCCCTCAGCGTCTCGTGTCGGCGAGGACGCCGGGAGGAAGTTGGAAAAGAGGGAGTTGGGGGGAGAGACGGGGTATATCTCAGTGCCACAATTTGCGAACGAGCACGTATTACATCCAGGTGTGCTTAATGATATCCCTTGCGCGAAAGTCTCAAGACGTTGGTGCTGCTTTTTTGCTTAACGGGTGGTGGTGGTGTCGTCGTCGTTGTCGTCATCGTCACCGTCGCCGCTTCGCGAGTAATTTCAGCTTTTGTGTTCGCGCACAGCCGAGAATCTTTTTTAATTAAAACGAGCCACGAGGGTCCAAAAGAGAGTGCGTGTGTGGAAGAGAGAAAGAGAGAGAGAGAGAGAATTTAAAGCAAATTTGCTCGCACGACTTCTTCGCGCGACTTTGAAGCGCGACTTTCCTCGTCCGATACGCGCGGCCCGCCACGCATATCACGCGCGCGTCGCGTCCGGCTGTTAAAACGAGATAATAGGAAGAAACGTTCTTCTTGGCGGACAATTCAAACGGGAGATCTTGAGCGGCTTCACGCTCGCTAAGGCCGCGGGAGAGCGCATCTCGCAGTAATTCCACCTTTCGCCAACGTCTCTTTCTCTCACTGTGTTATCCGAGACACAATGAGATACAGTTTCACAAAGGCGTCAAAGGTAAGAAACAGCCGGTCCTAGTGTATAATCGTCATTCGATAGCCTACATAGTGCTTTTCTTCTGGATCTTCGGGAACCCTAATCTAAGGTCCATCTAAGACGTGCTCCTCGAGAGAGCACTTTATTGCTGTCTTGTTTTTACTCGGGGGTGGAGACTCGATTAAACTAAGGCAAGTCAAATAAATACAATTTTAATGTTCTTTTTCTAGCTGAGAGATACGGGATAAAATAAATAAAATCGCGGACAATAAGATTTGCTTAAGTAAAGTCAACTTGTCCAGCAATAATAAAAAACATTTTAAGTCTCAGATCTTCGAGAGATATCTTGAATGGAATCGTGTTCGATCTCATTCAAGAGAGAGAGAGAGAGAGAAAAAGAGAGACGTTCCGCAGCAAGTTGCGAAATAAGATTCGGACGGAAATCGAGCGAAATCTCGAGGAGTTGTATGCATTCGCCACGATCACAGGGGTGCCTTTTTCGAACGAAATTTCGAAAGGAGAACGGGAAAAGAGACACAGGGCGCGAAATTCTAGGGAAGGTAGCGAACGTGCACGGACTGTAAGCTGCTATCGAGCGGATAGGCGTGCGACAACCCCTCCTCCTTTCACCGTGTCCCCCGCGGCCGTCCCCCGAGTTCCCTTTTTCCTCCTGCTTGCCACCCCCTGACCACCCTCTGTCCTCCCAGTTCGTCCTCTTCCTCCGTCCCCTCTTGGACCGCCGAGCAGCAGAGGGTGGTCGATGGGTGGAAAAGGGTGGAGGCTGAGGCTACACGTTTTCCCACACTCGCCCTTCCCGTTTCACTCCCTCGCGGCCCTCCTCGCTCTTTGCCACCCGGCACGGCACCCTTCGCCCATCTCGCCCTTGCTCGACCCAATCTCCTCCGCCCCTTCGCGTCCCTTCGCCTTCATTCCTTACCCTCATATATATATATATATATATACGTGTATATATATATATATATATATATATTTCTTCTCCCTCCCTCTCCCTCATTCCTTTTACCTCACTCACACAGCCGCCACTCATTATAGTTACTACCACGCTGCCATGTAGCTTCAACCTACAACCACCACCTTCGCCATCTTCTTCGTTGCCACCTACGGGCAACCGACCGCCAAAGGACGGTCTTGCGTCTAGTGATGGCCCTCGAAGCAATATCCACTCGCAATTCCCGAGTGAGGGACGAGTGCCCCGGGTGGAATGTCGCGACACCGCCCTCTGGGTATTATATTAACCCTGCTATATATCTAGATCTCATATGGAAACAATTCTCGTTTGTTGCAAATATTATTTTCATACTTAAAAAAAAAAAATTCTCATACTCTATTACAAACGTAGCGATTATATAGCGGAGACGAAAGATCACTTTGGAAGAAAGAAAAAACTTCTGTTCGCGATTGTTTGTTGTTTCGTTTAAACCATAACTTGCGCGAGATCGCGCAACACATGGTGCATACCACACGATACTTTATGCGAGAGTGTCGGTGGCATCACTACTTGCATCCCTCTTCACGTTTAGCTGACTACGTCGATCTTCACGTAGTCAATATTATGTCAGTTGCGCCACAAAGGTTACCCATTTTGCGCTACTGAAAGTAGAGAGTAAAGCGATGTCAGGTAGAACGTTGGCTTCGCCCGGCTAAAGTAAACTTATGATATTTGACTTTACTTTCTAGTAAAGCTTGTCTAGCACAAATAATTTTCGTATTTGATGTGTAACACAACGTTTTCTTTTTTTTCTCCATTTGACGAAAAAAAAAATCTTATCAGCGAAAATTAAACGCGTTGAAATACAAGAAAAAAAACAAACCAAACTTCATTCGAAGAAGCATTATTAATTAACAAGATACACGCGCGAATCGACATAATTACGTAGTCTAGTTTTCCCCATGCCGAACAACGTTAAACTTTATATCGCGCATTGTAATTAATTTCAATGTACATATAATGCCTTCCGCGATTATTATCTCTCGCGCGTTTATGCCAATAGTCGCCGCTCAACCGGTCCGGGTGGTCGTGATAATGACCAATAAATCCGCCTATAAATTCTCAATGGATCGCCCCGCTCGACGGTTTGCTTACGTTTCCTTTCGTTTAGCGGGATTATGTACGTTATACTCTCGATGCGCCGCGCGGCACGCGGTTTACTCTCTTTCTCTCCTCTTCGTCCTTTGTCTCTCTCTCTCTCTCTCTCTCTCTCTCGCTTGACCGCATTCCGACAATAATCACTTCATCCACCGTCTGAGTGGCGCGCGCGCGTACTCGACGAATAGCGAGCCTTAACTACTTTCCACTTACGATTTAATTTACCGACGGCGTATCGTTTTATATGCCTCCCCGGCAATTACGCGTCGCGAAAAAGATTTATCATCGCGCCTGGGAAAACTGAAATTGCCGAAGCGCGCGTCTCGATACCGCGGCAGCGGCGCAAGTGGAACGTGACTTATCGATTAGAAACCTTGACTCATCGATGCGTTTAATGCCCCGAGCCGAACGCGATGTTTTTTTTTCTTTCATAAATTCTTTTAATTATCTCTGTTGATTTTTGCAGCGATAAAAAGTAGAATAATAAAACATTGCGCTCTTTTTATTTTTTTCTCTGTATGAAATATTCCGATCCTTATTTGAACGGAACAACGTGAGGTTTCATCGCTAAAATCGTTTTGAAAAGGTAATAAAAATTGATCCACCGTGTGAGAACTATATATTTTTATCCTCGATAAAAGTCGCCGCACACGTATTGTCGATTCGAGTGCATAAATGTGTCATAATTCGCGAAATTCGATTACGCGAAAGATTTCGTTACGATCGCGATTCGGGAAGACACGAAGGAAGTTATTCGCAAAATGTGATAAAATCAATCTCGCGGTGAGATAATTCTCGGAGCGGGATGCGATAAAAGCGCGACACGTGCGAGATATTGAAGGATTCGAGGAAGATCGCGATTAGAACCGACATATAGGTTTCTCACACGAGGCTTGAACTTAATCTCTTTATTAACTCTTATCAATTGGAAGTTTACGTCGCGAGAAAAAAAAGAGGCGGTTGACTTTCCCTAAACTTTCTACCGTCGAATCGACGAAAAAAACGCAATAAAAAAAAAAAAAACCCGAGAGAGGAGAGCGAGAAGAAAACTTTAAACAGACTATTGCAGAAGTTTTATCCGTGTTACACCTGGCTCGTTATGCGAGCGAACTAACGTTCGCTCCAAAACAACCGCAACGATGTGGGGCGAAAACAGTTTGTGTTTCCCGTTGTACTTCACGTGTAACATCAGCCTTGAGATTCTCACGTGCGACCATCGGCTCGCATAATCGATTATCGATAGGCGGCGAGGAGGATAATCTCGGTGCGAAAGCTCCGAGCGATGTCATGACCCCTTAAGAACGCGCCGCTTCTATGTCTCATCGGGGGCGAAGGGAGGAAAAAAAAGTTTCTCCGATAGAAAACTTCGACCGAGTGCCGTGAACTATAGAACGCGCGAGCAACGGGGGTAAAGGATTGTCGCCGCGCGTGTATATACACGGCGGTTATAAAATAACCACACAACAATCTGGACAGATCGACAGCGATAAAAAAGTAAAAATGTTTTATATTTGCGTAAAAACACTCCCCCGAATTGATATGGACGCGAATTCGACTCGAAGCTTTTATTTCGAAACATCGCCATGAAAATTCGTGTGTGAGCGCGTACGTGTGAGAGCGTGTGTTAGCGGTTCTATGCCGTGATGCATGCGACCCGTGAAACATTGATAACGTTGTCAGGAGAGATATAATTCCACGTATCTTAAACCCGCACAATTTTCCTTAAATTTATCGCGCACACGTGCCGCACACTTGTAATTCGCCTCCAGAGAGATATATTCGTAATGTATTACGACTGTACTTTGCGGATATTATAGAATTAATACGCAATTTTTAAACTCACGAATATCGCAATTTATTTGTTCGTTATTTGTTATTATGTCGTGCGCCTTCTCCGTTTTATTACCCGTGAACATTGGATTTCTCCAATCACGCGCGTGACGTATTTTTTTCCGTAACATATACATACAATAACCCTTCCCGCGCACATTATCTCACACAAGAAAAAGGATATTTTTACAGATTTTTATCTCCTTGTATCTATACAATATGTATGTACATATATAATCATTTGTATATACACATATGAGTATATATATATATATATACTCATGTATTATTATGTTTATATATATATATGTATATATATATAAACATAATAATACATCCTCGGTAATTTCGTTAGGCCTGCGAAGAGCAATAAAGTTGTTTCCCGAAGAACCCTTGCACGATTTTGTGCAGCTGTCGCGAGGCGATTTCGTGCGCGGCCGATATTTCCCGTCGTTACCCTCGTTAGGTCGGTCGATCGGTCGCACGGCCAACTCTCCGAGGGTCTCTTACAACAAGTTGGATCTCCGCGGGGGTCGAGGTCGCCGTCGAGGGCGAGGGTGGTCGTCGCTGCGGAGAAACCGTCGCGTTTGTGTACGTCGCGTCGCAGCGTTGTCGTCGGCGAAGAACTCGGCTTGGCACGGCCACGAAAAGTTTCGCCGGTCACGTTCAACTTTCGCGCGTCGTTCGAAAAACCTCTTTCTCTTTCTCTCTATCTCTCCCCCCGGCATCGCCGA
Source organism: Pseudomyrmex concolor (assembly GCA_014839585.1). Lineage (NCBI taxonomy): Eukaryota > Metazoa > Arthropoda > Insecta > Hymenoptera > Formicidae > Pseudomyrmex > Pseudomyrmex concolor. The sequence continues at coordinate 9,680 of QVOB01024334.1, forward strand.
CGGCGAATTGGGTCGGCGACCGAGTGGCCCCCAACGTCGTGCCGTGTCGCGAGCACAGCCGTCGCCGTCAGCCGATCGACAACGAGCGCCTTTGGCCGAGAAAAAGTTTTTCTCCCGCGGACTTTCGAGAGAAGCGAAAAAACCGAACCGCAATCCGTCACGAGACAGTTTCACGGTTACGTCGACTTGTCCGCTTCGAAGACGGAGACTTTTTCTTGAAAAAGTTCAACGGCGCGATGCAGAGAGTAGTTTCGCCAAATTGTAGATAATTATCGCATAAGTGAATCCTTTTTATTACGGCTCGTTTCGTAAGAACAGTAAAGTCGAATTAATGAGCGGTTAAATAGAGGAGATCTTTTATTGTGGAGATTTAATGTAAGATCAAGAACTTTACATCAAATTAGATATTTCCCCGAAATGAGAATAATTTCAAATTCCAACTTCTCTTTAAATCTTTACATATATACACACAATTTTATGTGATTTAATTATATCAATACGTTAATTATGGTATATGTTTCTTCTTCCAATTGGATCTTTCTAAATATTGCAACAAATTTAACAACAAATTTCAGCTCGTACAGTATCAAACTAGCGAAGATTAATTCGGTCGCGTGAGCCAATGCGCTAGATGTTCGCGCAAAATTGTATAATTTTTTATTTGATTTGAAACGTGTAAACTAATACACGAAATAATTTGAATTCAATTTGAAAATTCATTCTAGAGCGCTTGGCTTGTTATTACATATGAATGAAATATTTTTTTTAAGATAAAATTGGCGAGAGATGACGAAGTGAGATTTTAATAATTACTACCCATATTCTCGCTCGCGAATTTTTTTTCTAACTTGATATTAGATATTATAAATTAAGATGTATGACAAAACCCGTCTTCTTGATTTCACGATTTAAATTCTAACTGCAGAATGCGGTTGACAGAGCTAAATAATAAAGTCGATCAATCAAGTTCAATTTTGGTGCCGTCCGAGTAACTTCGCGCGCGAAGTGGGTCATCGACCGAATATACTGGTCCTACGAGAGAGTACACGTCGCGTGTGCGTTCGACGTTCCGTCATCAGGAACGAAGAAATATTTGCGCGCGATAAAAGCGGAATCTTCCGGAAACGCGGCTTGTTTGATTTTTCTATCTGTCGATTTTCTTCTCTTTTTTTTTCTCTTTTTTTGTTTCGGAAATCATGCGGGAGTAATCAAACGTTGCGCCCGTGTAGCACGTAAAATCGACCGTACGTCGGAAATATTTGGCGACGACGACAAGACATTCATAGAACCGTATCCATTGTTGCGCGTTTTTGCATTGTGCGAAAGAATATCTGGGAAGATTGGGTCGCGCAATCAATTCCAAGAGAAAGAAATCTCTCTTCTTTCTTTCGATGCGTGCCTTTGGGCGTAATCTTAGACTTCGAAAGTGTCACACGCTTCAGCGTTGCAATCTAAACAAAAATGTGCGCCTTCTGCTTGTATTTACAGTTCATTCGTAATATTCTAGGTGAGAATTTTTACAAATGATCGTAGAATTCTAAATTCTTGCTTTACAATATGATTTATAGCCTAGCTATTGTTATAATTAACAAGAGTAAGTTATTAATATAAGTTATTAATATAAACTAATGAATGAAATTCATTAGTTTAAATTTATTCTTTTTATTCATATTAATATTTACAATATTATATTCATGTTAAATTATATAAAGTCAAAGCGCTAAACTTATAAGCAACTTACTTATGTAAATTTACCAACTTAGATAAATTTATTAATTTTTTGATATCTGTCTTTCATAAATTCAGCTTCAAATTTGGCGATCTCGACAAATTACTTTTTTCGCGATATAGAAAAAAGTTGTGCGCGATCTCTTCTCTCTTCTTAATTGAACATAACAATTTGAGCAATTCGGGGAAGAACGTAGAACGTCTGACGCAATCAGCGGAAAACTCGCCGGGATGATAATCGGGCGAGGCGGCGCGGCGTCGCGACGCGTTCGGCAGTTCCGTAAAATCGAGTCGCCGGCGGGGAAATCTTCGACGACGAGAGAACCAGTTGCGTCCGTACCGGAGTAGAGAAAACTTTTTCCCTCTCGACACATTCCGGGGGGATATAAACTGCGCGCGCGGCGAGCGGCGGCGCGAAACTTCCGACCCTTAACCCGTTTTCAGATGTTCTCGAGTTCGCGGGAAGGGAAGTTCGAAACTTTGTCGGGAACCGTCTTTCGCGGGTTACATTCAATCAAATATGCACGATTCCCCGCGCGCGGGAGGATGGCAACGACAAAATCATAATCGGAATCCTTTAAATTTGCACGCTCCCGCGGTACAGTTACGTTTCGGCGTTTCTAATTTAATTAATAATTCCGGAAATGAATGAAGATCATCATCGCGGAAGAGGAAGTTCTCGCACGCGCTGAATTTTAAGCGTTGTGTGTGCTATCTACTTTGTTTATGCGCGCTACGGAACGTACATATGTTGCATTCGCTTTCAGCTCGTACGTTTGCAGAAACGAACGCATTTTCTTAACGAAAATTTAGATGAAGATCTAATTAGAAAGTCATTAACGTTTAACATTGCAAATTGAGAAGAGTCCGGAGGGGGGAAACGTGCTGAGCTTCGCTTGACGCAACAACAAAACTTAATATTTTTGACATAACTCGAAGCGAATTCTCTCGTTCTGTTTCGGGAAAAAAAAACTTAATTTGAAGCTTGAAATTAACGGTATATTAAACGCGCGAGTGTACTCGAGTTATCGCTGGAGAAAAAATTCCCGTTCGAATTTATTAATTAAAAAAAAGCGCCGCGACGGAAAAGAGCGCGATAGAGTTTTGAGACAGGTTTCCGGTGTGTATATTACAAAATAATATCATGTGTATCTCCACGAACGGGCATTTCATGATGCGTTATCTAGCTGCAACGTTGCGGTAACATGATTATAACGCATTGTAAAATACAGCACATTGGTGTTGAACCGGGCAAATGCGTGTAACAGATTCGCCAGCATGAAACGAGCCAAGTACATTTGAATTTGAATGCCGCGAAAACTAGTTCACGCTTAACGTATCACACAGCGACGTGCTATAAGAAGAGTAGGGAAACGATAAAAAAAAAAACTTGCGAAAAGGGGAGACGCGAGGTCGGAATTATGAATAAACTTGTCAAGCATATGTACATGAATAAACGATGCAATCGTAATTATGATTCCGCGAACTTTAAATCCTAATTACGATTCAACTAATTTACCCATCGTTGAATCATTCAATCACGGAACTCGGTTTCTCTCTCTCTCTTTCTCTCTCTCTCTCTCTCTTTCTCTCTCTTTCTATGTGTGTGTGTCGTGTCGCGCCGCGAATCTATGTCACGTAAACTTGAAGGAGTTCAAGTCACACAAGAGGGAAGGAAGAGAGACAGGTGCATATACGAATATATACTTCTCTCACATGATTGTAATTTGTCGAAGAACTATGCGTGCGTTATATATCCGTGGCGAGTTGTTGCATTATGCACGCTCGGTCGGGCGCGTGCAATTTGTCGGGCAGTTTCACAGAAATGACGACGGAGCTGCAAAGTTTTCACTCGCACGGCAGAGAAAGAGTTTCCACCACCCGACAAAAAAATCACCACCAAAGATCAACAGGGTGAAACACTTATATTACCCGCGTAGGTATTGCTTCACTGCTTCACCGCGAGAGGATTAAGAAAGGCGGATCGAAGCGCGGGAGCCGCGATACGCGAGCGAGTGAGCGAATGTGCGAGCGTACTTCCTCCTTACCGATCTAACGGGTGAATCACGGCCCCGTTAATCGACCCTACCGGCTCACCCCGAAATTACGGAAAAGAGCCGCGTCTCTCTCTTTCTCCCGACGCTACCTCTCTCGCTCTCGCATTCTCCCTCTGTCGCTCTCGCGCGCTTTCTCTCTCTTTCTCTTCCCGCGTGTGTGTTTCGCCCCTATCCCCGGTATGCGGTCTCTCGACGTTACACCGCGCGGCGCACCACCGGTGCACGACGCGCGATACTCGACTCTCGCGCGTTGTAATGGTCGATCGCGGCTTCGACCCTCTTCCGAGCCATCGAACGGCCCGAACGCGGTCGGATTTTTCGACGTTTACTGCCTTTAGGCCCCCCTGGACCATGCGTCCGCACGCCCGCCCACCCCTTCTCATCCCCATGCTCCCCTGGATACTCAAATTGACCCGTCGTGCTCGATCTAACCCCCGCGCCTCACCTCCGCCCCTACCCTCTTCTGCCGTCCGCAGCGAGCCGGAGTTACCCCTCCGTCGCCTCCGCCACCGCCACCACCGCCGCCGCGGCAGTTGCCACAGCTTCCAACCTTTTTACCCCTGTACCAACCCTGCTTTTTCCCCCGTTGCGCCCAAGCTGCCCTCCACGCCTCTCTTGCCACCCCCTATCTCCCTTTTTATCCCGCGCTTTCCCTCGCGCGCACCACTCATTATAGTTCCTCCTCCCTCCCTCACGTCGCGCACTACTCCCTCTCGTCCTTTCCGTCCGTCCATCTCGCTCTCTCTCTCGGTGGCCCCTTCCCTACGCTCGCCTCCACCTCCTCATCCTCTCACCAACCGTCCCCTTACCGTCGCCCGCCTCAACCACCACCATCCGCTCGTTCGCTGCTGCTCTCCCTTCCACCCTTACACGTCGACCACCCTCCGCCCGGTTCAACGCTCTACCGCAACCCTGGGAAAACCCTGGAAAATCCAGCGGCGTACACCTAACTTCACCGTGGCGTGTATGTCTGTGTGCGTATGTATGTACTTATGTACGCGTGTGTGCATGTATATATGTATGCCACACGCGCGTGAGCCCGTGACACACGCAAACAGGAGTTGCAGCTACCGGGTGTCCTCAACTATCACCGCTTTTTTCCTTTCTCCCATGTATCTGCATGTTTCTGATATATAACTTTCTTATCACAAAACTATGCAGACATATCGTGAGAGAAGCTGGTCGAAAAAATTTTGTAAGTAACAACTTGTCTATTTATAAGTAACATTTGTCTCAAGTCTAGAAAAACTTCGCAAACATGTTGCGAAACACGCACTAAACTTTTCGAACCACAGAAATTGTCCAACTTTCTTAGATTGTGCGAGAGACAAGCGCGAGTTTTCCGACACCCTGTATATGCGACATTGCGTACAAGTGCGTGTACATAAGCGCCACGGGAGGCATGCGTATGCAATAGGCATCGGCCAGACTGTTAGCGCGAAAATTGTTTATTTAAAGCCCAAGCGGGTACACGCGCGCGCGTGCACGGGGGATAATCGCGCTTGCGCTGATGTGCTCGCACGGGAAGTTGCGTGCATAAAAACCGACCGACGTGAACGCGCGCATGAATTTGCACCCGTGTGCGTTTCACCGCGCGAGTCAAAGCGAGTTGGCTCATCCCCGGAATTATCGGGCTTGTTAGAAGTTCGGGAAAATGCGAAGTAAATCCGGAAAATTTCGTGAAATATTGCGAGAGAGTTCAGAGAATTAAGGGGAAAAACCGCGTAGAATATTCCCCATCGCGATAGATGGGAAAATAAAACCGATTTAAATGATAATGCGTCATTCGCACAGCGAAACTTGTGCGTACTCTAGTTTGCGACAAACGCGTAACAGAGAGATCCGACGATTTCACCTTTCAACCTCGCGCAAACAAAAATAAAATACCAACGATTACGATTAGTTATTTCCGCGCCTGTTGCGGAATAAAACAACGGCGCGTTTACTTGTTTTCCTCCCCCGATATCTTATATTATCATTGTGTCGTTGCTGCGCGGGCAAATATTTGATCGCGGTATACTCGGACGAAAGCAAACGCCTCCTGGCTATTATGGCAGTGCAATAATCGGGCGCGTAAACCTGCAGGTAGCCGCGCGTTTATATTATATATTACGCTACGTTACATTAAGCATGTTGTATGCGTACAACAGCGCGCGAGCTCACCGCGCTGATAAGCGCGCGCGGGACTCGTGCAGGCGCACACGTAAATCGCGAGGGGGCCCCGCCGCCCCGACAGCGATACGTCGTGTGCATGAGGGCGCATTAATACGCACGTGCTTTTGTTCGTGCGTGTGCTTCGGCAGTTGCATCCAAGATAGAGGCCGGGATGATTGTTATTCGGCTGACGTTTATAATCTTGCGCACGAGCTCAAGAAAAGTGGAACAGACTTATCAGAATCGTCTTGTCGCGTTATCTTCGAGAAATGATTAGGCATTCGAGCTAATGAGTTTGTGATCATTTCTACGTCGAGAGGCACAAAGTTTATAATTGTATTATAATTTTATTTATTACATGGTTTTTTTTTTAACGCGTGTTGTACGGAGTTTCATTTCTTCAATTGATTACCGCTTGTTTTTTCAGTAGAAAAATTTTATTGTGAAATCAACAGATTTTTTCAAACGTAGATTTTCATAATTGTTCACTACGTCGCATATAAATCACATTAAAATATATGTTAGGTACGAGCGGTGTGTGTGTGTGTGTGTGTGTTATACATATAGGAAACATAAACACATGGCACTTGGACATGGGACACATACTGTATGTATTATAACTGTATAATGCTGTAGGTTTTATGCCGTCGGTGATTTATGCGCGTTGCAGCACTCGTTGTATGCTCATCGATGCAGGAGAGTTTCGCGATTTCAGATCGCGGGCCTCGCGGCGCGGAAAAAAACGCGAGATGAGGGCTCGATCAGGTTATATGGGGGTTCGCGGGACGTTTTCTCTCTCTCTCTCTCTTTCTCTCTCGGCGTTTCGTCGAATAATTCGAATAATTCCACCGTGTTCATCGGGGACAATTTTTGTGTACTTTTCCGCGAACCCTGAATCGCGTATTTCGCAAATTCCGATTAATCAGCGTAAAAAAATTCAATCCGCTAAATTTCCATTTCTATTATCGAGAGAACCCGATTCGTGTTCAGCCCTTTCGAGATTCCGGGTTTTACCGGAAGATAAAAACAAAAAAATAGTAAACGGAATGTTGTTATCCCCGCGCGCGCGCCTTCTTTTTTTTTCGCTGGATTTTTTTATCAACTTGATATAATTACTTACTCCTCGAAGCGCGCCTAAGACCAGGCGCAAACTTCGAGACGCAAAGGCAAGGTTCTCGCTTGCAAGACTATGGTAATGGTGGTGTGGGTTCGTTAGCGCCGCGATTGTCGGACACATTGGCGCACGTTTATACGGATGTTCGGAATTCGAATTGCGAATTCATGCCCGTGAGTAGTGCCACTGTCAGCGAGTCCCTTTTCTCTTCGTCTCATTTATTATTGCATAACTTCGCAGCTTATCGCTTTCATTACTAATCACTTCCTTCCACCCTTTCCCCCCCTCTCTCTTTCTATATTTTTCTATCGATTATCGTAATTTTCTTTATTACTTTTATTTAAAATGTAAATTTTAAACGGTGAATTTTTAAATGAGCGAGATTAGCATAATTGATTGCGGTAATACACATTGATTGAGTATAATAATAAATTATTAACTTAATTATATCTTGGAAAACACTGTTATTTTACCAATTAACGTTCTT
>QVOB01024335.1:0-21136 GCA_014839585.1 Pseudomyrmex concolor
TTTTCGTTTTGCAAGAAAGTGTAGAACTTAAGGTTCTTCGCGAACTAATCTTCAAGATTGTTGTAAGAGGAAAAAAAGAAACGCTTCTTTCGCGCACGGTGTAATTAATCGCACATGAACGCGCGTTACTCGGAAAATTTACCGCAGCGAACAACGATAAATTGAATTTGTCGAGGATTTTGATAGCAGCCGCTGATTGGGGGGTTAAACCGCGCAAGAGGACATGCAAAAGTCGTGCGGTTATTTATTTCAGCCAATAATCCGGCGTTTTTCTATCACGACGTTTGACGGGATCGCAAAATTCCAACGCGGATCTAACTTCGCGGATTTCTTTGTATATTTCGAAACCCACGAAAGCTTTCATTCTCTCTGTTTGCGGTTCAACAAAGCCGAAACACGGCGAGCACAAGCTCGAAGCTTTCCGCTCTCTCTAACGAGCGGCTTTAATTTCTGCCCTCTTTCCACGTCATTTGCCGTCGAAGAGGGTTTCGACAAGAATCGCGATTCGAAGCCGGAAACTTCTGCTCTCTCTCTCCTCTCTCTCTCTCTCTCTCTCTCTCTCTCTCTCTTTCTCTCTCTCGTCGAATTATCTTGTAGGCAAGTTCGTGATACAAGTTACATTGAAAACTTTGCTAATATTGGTCATTAGGGACACAATATTACCGATTCTGTTTTTCGTTAGCTTGCGTTTTTTTTTATTGCGTTTAATTTCCACGAAATTTTGTCGAAAGTACACAATCGGAAAAAATTTACTGCAAAACAGTCGTCGATCAATTTTCTTTGTTTTTATTGCTCTTTGAACATATTAAATGTCTATCACGTAAGGAATTTAATAGATTTCCGAGATATTCCGCAATTTCATTAACCAGATTTTATTACGTAACAATAACGGGTTGCAAGTGCGCAATCGTCGATGAATTTTTCATAACGCGGTATCTTTATACAAACGATCATTGCCGATGACACGGAAACTTTGTTCATCAACGCGAACATACAGTGCGCATGAAGAAGCGAATAATATATCGAACGCAGAACCCATACAACTTAATCCCGCGTCATAAAAGGAAGCGATCTAACTTTTCTTTCTCTTTCTCTGTTCTGCAATCTTCGCAATCTTCTCTCAAGCGAAGTTTCGGGGTCGATCGTGTGGGGAGACAAGCGCGCGTGTATCCAGAAGCCATCCATCTCGAAAGGCAATAATGGGACTTCCCTCGCGTTCTCTCGTCCCGATCGAGCTCTTTCCTCGCCTAGCGGTCTATCAGCGCGGCTATCTTCGGCCAATATTATTTTAGTGGCGCGCTACGCTCGCGTGTTTCGCATCCTTCCGTCGTCTCTCGTGCGAGAAAATTGACCGTCCTAGGATAGGCAATCGCCGGCTCGTAAGTGGCGAGTTGAAAGGACCGCATCGAAAGGACCGCATCGAAAGGACAACAATATCACGGTCTAAAATTGCTCGCTGTACCGATTTTCAAATCTGGATCTCGTCGAGTATATATAGAACTGCCGTTGAAAATCGTTGATCAGCTTCATTTTTAACGTTTTTCTCTCGTACGTGTACTTTTCTCGTCGTCGCGGCGATCGATTGTGATTTAATATCGCGGTTTTTATTCACCTGACAGTCCAGCCGGATATGGTCAACGGAGCGCGACGACAGTAAGAGAGAAGGTTTTCTCGTCGGCGCGTGAGATTGGTTTGTCATCCGAAGCGGAGAGCTTCATCGTCGTGCTCCCGTCGAGTATCCGGACGCGAACGATTGTCTCAGAGACAATTCTGTGCGGGTCGTCGGGCACATAAGGCGCGCGCGCGCCGATCTCCCTCGCACGGGAGATTGATCTCTTCCGACGGAAACGCTAAAGGATGAGGAAGAAAATACTGAGTGAAAAGAATAAAGAAGCGCTGGTTCCTGGATTTAAGATCTTGACGACAAAACAACACGCGATTTCGAGAGGAGTTCGAGAAGAGACGCGGGGACGCGGTTGCTTCGCAGGGGATGGACAAGGATGAAAACACGAAATAGAGGACAACTCGACCGTGATCCATACGTTCGCGAGAAATAAGTAATACACGGTGCGCCGGGGATCGGCCGGATGTTGGTCCAGGAGATGAGTCCCTCCGGTTCCAAGAAAACGAGGAATCCGCATGAGTGTGTCTTTATCTCCGCCGCGACTTGTGTCTCCGCCTACACGACTCTTTTTCTCGCAATATCTCGCGACAAGACGAGAGGATACGTGTGTTTCGCGTACGAGGAGAAGCTTCTTCTTCCGACTCTCTTTGAGCGATGTTCCGCCTAACAGCGCGCACTCGATGCGCCGAGAACGCGCCGCAATCCCATCGCAGGATAAACCGTGTATGAGATGTGCGCTGTCGCGGAAAACGTTGCGGTTTTATAATTGCGCTCGTCGAGATTTTTTTACGTCTTTATTTGCGATACACACGTTCTCGAGGGAGGGATAAAACACTCGTGACTTTCCGCGTAACCGGACGAATGAATATACGTGCGTATAATGTGTGTGAGTAAATGTGTACGCTCAAATGTAATATAATTATACTTATTTGCGCGGTTCGCGCTGCAAGTGAAAAACGTCGCTAAACTGGAAAAAAAGTGGATGACGTTTTCGTAATAAGTGATGCGAGGCGGAGATAAAAATCTCGTTTTCCTCAATTTATACGAAAAAGTCTCGCATCTTTGAAGATAATTTTCTTCGCGCAATTAGAAAAAAAAATCGTTCATTAAGACAGAAGAGAGATAAAAAAAAAAAAAAAAAGAACGGGCGCTTCGTTAAATAGATGACATTTCCCTCTTTTTCTGTCGATCTATTGAATATTGCCGACACATCACATCAACTATTCTTGTATTTCTCTGCTTAGACTTGAATCTTTACGGTATTATATTTTGAGAAGACTATCGAACATACGAAGAAGATCCTTTGTTCCGACCTGGCGGAGAAAAACTCGATCTCGTACCGTCAGTAGGACTGAAAGATCAAAATACGATTCGCCGAAAATTGTAGTTTTTGTGACAATTGTGACAAATTGATTTTTATCATAATTAAAATCTATTTTTATTTATTTTTTATTTTCGCGATCTTGTTCGATATAAAAGTTGTCATTTAAAAACGTGACAATAAAAATCGAATTTTTTAAATACAAACTGGACTAGAGAAGTTTGCTCTTAAAATTTTACACTCGCGCTGACGCGAATCATCTCTTTGTGCGGCGCGTCAAAATATCTTTTAAGAGACAAAAGAAACGCGGAACATTATGTATATTATTAATTGCGACGTAGGAAGCAACAAACTTGTCGAGGAATAATGAAGTCGTGGCTGGGGAAAGAGATGTTGCTCTTTGTTGCCCGATGACCCGAGGAAAGTGGCCGCGGGCTGAGTCTGCAAAGACCGCGTTCTGACTTCCTTCCGCTTCGTCCACTCGTCTTTTCTATCTTTGATCTTGTATTCCCTCTCGACGTAGTCGCCTCTCGAAGTTCTCTGGCTTTCCTTACGAGTTATGAATTATCCTCCGTGCGCATAACGTTTCGCTCATGCGAAACCACGGGCTTGCACGGCTCTCGTTATCAAAGCGCGCGCGCATCTGCAGATTCAACGCGGCGCGCGTCCGATGCCGCGATTGCATAATGCATTCTGTTATTCGTAAATAAATGCAGCGAGAGAGCAGAAAGTCCTCGATAAATATTTCGTTAAAGCGAACATGACTGCGACATCCGCGGCGTACGTATCCTTTGACGCCGACCCGCACGAAGTCGCGAAAGATCAAATTTAATTTCCACAGGTACATAAAAATATTATTTATTTATTAGCATTTAACATGAAAATTTCATTTATTTAGTATTCAGGTGTTTTTTTTTTTATTTAATATATTACAATAGTTTTAAGTATATCAGATATTTTTTCTTAGAAGATACATTTATAAAGTGCAAGTTTTTTTATTCTGCTTATTATCGATTTGCTTTCGTATCAACTTCTTCTTCTTCTTCTTCTTTTCTCTCTCTCTCTCTCTCTCTCTCTCTCTCTCTCTGTCGTAATTGCTTGCAGACCGATTAACGATTATGCGAGAGTCGGAAGGAAGAAATTTCTCCCTTTGAAGAGACACGATTCGCATGAGGAAAACGAACGAGGTCGCGCACGAGAATTAATAATTAATATTTCGCGAGCTTCTTCGCTCGAGTGACCATAAGATTTTTCCGCGCGTCTCTAAAACCATGAAGCATTTAAATCCGCGCCTTGTGTTAAAAGCGCGTACCTCGCGCACGCTCTTCGTGATCCGTTTCTTTTGACGCCGAGATTTATGAGAACCGAGAAAGAGAGAGAGAGAGAAAGACATCAAATAGGGATTTCGCCCAGTAGAGAGGATTCGCATCGTCTTCTTTTTTCACTTCCTTAAGTAATCGAGAGAAATACTCGACTTGCGATAATTTATTTCAATTCCCTTAGCTCCGAAGGGATGAAATGAGAGACTAGCGGCGCGCCGATTAGTGCTCGTCGCAAAATATTCAACTGCAGGACGTAATGTCGTATTCTGCAAAATTACTGCGATATTTTATATTACGGCTCTTTGCCGCGCAACGACATTTTCCACCCCCTCCCCTTCCGCCAGCTCATCTGTGCTCCGAAAACATACACGTCATTAATAATGTCGAAGTTTGTAATGTATTTAGATTTATGCGAAAACGCGCGCCGCGCGCGACACTCGCAGTAGTAATTCCGAATCACGTTATTACTTACAGACGTGAAATATGCGCCGTGGAAAGTAGAATTTATTGGAGGAGTCGTCCTGAGTATAAAGGAGTTATTTATATCGCAACTCTGTGTGCTTCTATTGTTTCAGAGGGGTAGCGACGAGCTTCTGTCGCAAAGCGGGGCAGTCAGCAATGGTGCTTCAATGAGTCCGCAACCACATCATGCAGCCGACAACAACAATGACGCGAAGAAGGTAAGTGCTTTTAATTAAAGAAGATGCGGCGAGCGCGAGGAACTTCCGATTCACGGGACTTCAAGTAAAATAAATATTCGAAAATATTTCTGGATAATTAAAACTATTATTCCGACAAAAACGATTGTGTATTTTGATTTACGTGTTTGTTTGTTGAGTATAATAAAAATTTATTTATTATTACATAATTAATCTTAGAAACGTTTAAAGTTTTTAAGGGCAAATAGCCGCACGACGACTTCGTGGCTCTATGGCATATTTCGCTTTTCGTAAAATCCTCTTTCTTGATTTCGGCACGTCTACGCAACATGGCATGACGTCGGAATAAAATACAAGAAACGCCGATAACTTCCTTTTCGTTCCGTCCATTTCGCCGATGGCGGAGCTTTTCGGCGAGAGAGAGAGAGAGGGAGAGGGAGAGGGAGAGACCTTTTTTCCCTTCTGCCTCGACCGCAACCAGAACGCGCAACGAACCATAAATCATTGCATACCAAAGCGAAATTCGTATGCAGTGACCCCGATTGAAATGCGTCCATTGAAATCTGATCGGTCGCTTTCGCGTTCCCCGAAGAGTTCTCTCGCGTTCCTTCGTTCGGCTTGCGACATATGGTCACCGCCCGTCAAAGGGACCGCTATCGTTTCCCTCTTTCCGATCGACTAATATCAAATCGCGAACATTTTTTTTTCTTTTTTTTTGACGACAAACCGACGGAAGAAAAACCGTTTCCGATGTAACGAGCCCTCACGACGGAAAAGTGTATTTTTCATACGCTGCTTATTATCCCGAGCGCACCCACACGTGTAATTCCGCATGTCAACGAGAGAAAAAACTGACAAATATATTAATTAGTCTTGTGTGTGTCGCGAGATAATCGACGACGGGTCGGTCGATGGGAAGACGAAGAGAAATTATGAACCGCGCGGAGTTTTTCGCGCAGGAAAAAATTAACTCTCTCTCTCTCTCTTAATCTGACAATTATTAATCGATCCTTAGTTGGGGGCATCGCGAAAATAGATTTATTTTGCGAATATACCCGTTAAAGCGCTCCGTCTCTCGTTCGGAATTAATATTCGTTTCACAGCGATGAACTTTTCAACTGGATGCGCGAAAACATCTCTTGAATTTTCTCACACGGATCAGAGGCTTTCGCCGTCGAAATTGTTATTGGAATTACTAATTAAGCCCGGAGTGTAGTGCGCAACGATATAATTTCTAACAAAAATTTAACTTTTGAAGATTTTTTCTGAATTTTAAGGGGATAAAATAACACTTGTACGCGCGCACTTTGCCTTCTTAATAAAAAGACCAACATTTGTTTTCGCGAGAGAGAAAGAGAGAGCACGGGAGAGAGAAAAACTTGACGTAAGATACGACCTTTTAGCGAGGTAACGTACCTTAATTAATATTTCGCGCGCGCGCGCGTGTACTGGTCGAGGCGGCGACAGCCGTTTACGGCGCGAGCTTTGCCACGCTGCTGAAGAGGAGACAAGCGCGCGACACCTTTCTCTTGCACCTGTTCTCGTCACGTATGGTATAATGCCCCGAGACGGTTCTCTCGTCACGCGTTGTTTCGACGAGGACGCGAAAAAAAATGGTAGAATTTCCGGCGACGTAAATGACGCCCGGCGATGTCTGAAAAAAACCGCGCGACGGAATCATCTCGGGTAAGGGGAGAGGTTGCACGTGCGAGAGTAGCGGCGGATGTGCCGCCGAAAGTTCGACTTTGTTTTCATCGGCGACGTCGTTAATCATTTTCGTACGTAGCTGCTGCAAAAACAGACGCAAACGTGTGGGCGCGCGCGCGCAATATACATACCGGAAAAGCTTTTCGCGTCGCTTTCATTTTCTCTCCCGGCTGTTATCCCGCGCCGAAATTTCTGTTTAACCGAATTCGCGTGTTGCGTTCATCTAGAAACTGATACGAGCTTTTGATTAATTGGAAGGTTGGAATGTGTGGACGCGTCAGTAGTCGTGTTTTCAGCTGATGCGAATCTAACGATCCCTTTCTCCCTCTGTTACTTTTCGGCGTGTATTTCAGCGTGAATTATAAAAACACGCGCGACGATATGTTTGACGCGATACACGCGGCGTGTCATTTTTCGAACCTCTACTGGTGTTTGTTGATGACCGAAACGATATCACCCTGTAAATGTCAGGGCGTTCGTAAAGTAGCTAACATTAAAATAACATACGCGCCCATTTTCCCGATCTGACAAAGCGGATTTTGTTTTTTTATGGTATAATTAATCATGTTTTTTTATAAATATTGCAGTAGTTTATCTCGTGTGCCGCGGCTTAAAAAAAACACAATCATGCTCAATGTATGTAGTTTTAATTACGAAGTGTTTCATTAGAAGCGACTTTGAGAAAGCGCGCACTTAGGTTTCTTTCTTATATTGTTCCCGTTCGTCGAGATTACATGTTAATTAATTTTACACAAACGTCATATGATTGTATGACGCAAGAAGAACCGCGCAGCTGTTTTTTTTTCCTTGTCGGAAAATTAAAATTACAAACACGCGACTGTGGTTTTACAGAGCGTTCGCTCTGGAAGTATAAAATAATCATGCTGACGCTCTTTTTTTCTCGCAACACGCGAGTTCTTTACGAACTATCTCTTGTGTGAAAGCTCTCTCTATATTACAGTACAGCGCGCGAAACGCGGAACGCAAAACCACCCGTGTCTATCAATGATTGTTAATTCTCGCGTGTTTTTCGGAACGTGTGCAAACACGGACTCGCCGATGCGCGCGAATGGAGACAGCGACGGATCCGATGACAAAGTCGTGCATTTCGTTGCCGCTTTTTACATCGAAAACGTACACGCTCCACTTTTTTAGATGGTTCGGGTACGTCAAGAACTTCGGGGAAATTATTGTATTAGCCGTCGTCGACGAGAACGCATGTGTGCTTCATGTTGAAATCGTAACATTCACGATTTCAACGCGCAAAAAATGCCGCAAGAGGTACCGCGTAAGAGTCGGTTTAAAAAAAAAAAGTAAAAGAAAATCGATATTTTAATTGCATTTGAAATTTATGTAAATGTTTACAAGAAGACTCGCGCACATTGATATTAATTTACTATATTAATTGACTCTTTGACGTACAAAGACGTCTCGGAGACGGCATGTGTTTCTTATGTCGTTGTAAACATTGACGTCACTCGAGATGCACGCAGAGATGTCAAGTGTGCTCGAAAACTAATAGTATAAGAAGCGAAACTACTTGGCAGTTCAAAGTATTTTATTTTGCGTTTAAAAAGCGATGTCGGAAAATCACGCAATTCTTCTCCCGGCTTCTCTCCCGAAGCAATATTCCGAAATCTATCCTCATGTTGCGAAATTGCCCCTGGCCATAGCAATTTCGTGTCCCGACCCCACGGTATATATTTCGGGACTCTGCCATAACACATATGTCTCCTCTTACTTAATACAAATTGGTGTTTGGGAAAAAGGTCTGGAGGGTTCGATTTATCAGAGAGGAACTCGCCTCTACCACGAAAATCTGTTAAGTGCAAGAAAAGTCGATTTCTCGTTGGGGACGGAAAGCAGCTTCTTACAATACGAAGATGTGTATGTGTGTTTACGGTTCTTTCTTTTCCCTTCTTCCGGTAAACTGATCGACGTAGATCATTCGCTCGCTATCATTGCGGCCGTGCGAAATACAGCAGATGTTCTTCCCCATCAATGTCTATTCCACCCCTTTCTCCCTCTCTTTTTTTCTCTTTTTTTGTTAATGTCTTGTCCCTTTTTTTTAAAGAATTTTTTATGGCAAGTTTTTGGAAAAACTTATATTTGTTTTGTAAATAAATTGATTAGTCTTTTCTTATGATCTTCGTCTTATATAACATCTTCGAAAAATCATGAAAATTAGTTTCGCCACGAGAAAGCACTGAGAAACGATTCCTCGGAAATCCACAAGTGCGAAGAGTCGATCTCCCTGCATGGCGGCTTGAGAGAAAGAAAAAAGAAGACGACGAGAGTAGAAGGCGAGAAATTCTCTTTCTCTCGGAGGCTTGCGTGACGGAAAGAGGAAAAGGGGGAAAAAGGAAAGATTCCTGCCGATGTTCGTAGACGGTCTGAAGAGGTACCTCCGGATCTCGTAGAGCTCCCATTCATTGCGCCTTCCAGGCTGAATATAGCTTCGTAAAGACGAGAGAAAGAGGGACACAGAAAGGAAGAGAGAAAGAGAGAGAAAGCAGACACACGACATTTCCATCGTCTTTCCACCGCCATATCTCCATTACTTTGCCTTCCAGGCTCTCTCTCGATATCAGTCGCTCCGGATTCGCCTTCAGATTCGTCCTCCTCTTCAGCAAATCTCCGCGGAACGACTGTCCTCATGCGGTCAGAATATCGTACAGTCAATCGAACAGTCCGCGGGACAGATTTCCCGATCGTCGCTGGTCACTTAGGGCTCTACCTAAACGTCCGACTGTCAGCGATATGTAAGTGGCAGTATTCCCCGTTATATTCTCGTGATTTATCTTCGTTCGAAGGTTTTCGGAAAAAAAAAAAAAAAAAAAGTTTTCGAATTCTCTCACGAGTGAAATATAACGCGCCCTAATTAACTTAATGTAACGTGAGTAATAGCGTTTTAGTAGAAGAGTGTTTTTTTTTTTTTTTCCTCAACCTCGATACAGCACAAGAGAGCTCTCGTGTGCCTTCATTTTATCGGACGCACGACGTACGCACACCGCAGGAAATCGTATAATAATGCGGTATTAACTCCGCAACGTCGCTAAGTGGATGCGAGTCCGTTTTAATCCGGATTTTTAATTTGCTTTGTAAGATTCCGTCTACCGTGAATAATCGCGTTTGGGAAACGTGGATTAAAAGCCGGTATATAAATTGATTAGTTGCACGCTTGGCTTAATGAGGAGCGTGTAATTTCCATCCCGGTCGTTGTGAATTGCTAATTTTAATAATCGCGAAACTGGACCCGCTGAAACGTGAATACATCTCTATCAGCGTCCCATTTCCGTTTCGTAAATAACGTTCCATATAGAATTAATATCGCAATTTGTATTTTCGTCGGTCAGAGATCCGCGTGTGATGAAGTCCGTTGGCGATTCTTTCGAAAATTCAACGTTTAATCACCGACCGTGTGTGGGGAAAAAAAGAGGGAAGAGGATGTGCGTTGTTGTATACGCACGCGTCTCATGAATCATCAATTAACTTACCGCGGATTGCTTTTTACTGGGGAAAAAAAAGATTAATTCAAACCTGAGTGTTTAATACGTGATTAGGGAAAATAATCGAAATAAATTTGTATTTTATTTATAACGTCGGATAGATGAAATAAGAAGAGAAAAAGATACATTGAATATATATATTTTTAGGATTCAAACTCTGTTGCAAATATATCTTCAATTTCCGCTCAGATCTCTCTTCGCGCGCGTCTCGGGACATTAGATCTCTCTATTATTTTTCGACCCTATTGAATATCCTTAAATTTCTCGAAGAATGAAGGATAAAGTAACTTCGGACGTGAGGATCGTGCAAAAAACCCGTTCCGCTCGGTGTTCACCACTCCATTATTAGAGCGACAAGATCCCTTTTGTCGGCCGTTTCTTTTTGATGTTCCATTTTCCGCCTCGTTCCGACCCATTATCCACGAATGGTAGCCGTGGTGTCACCACTTATTCTCACGTCTCGCCTGCTTATCCCTTGTGCTCACTCACGGGGGTGAGAGGGAAAAAGTAGATGACACATCGGACATTAAGGCTGTTACAAGGCGGACGATTATCGGATCCTCGTATGTTTTTCTTTTTCTTTCTCTCTCTCTCTCTCTCTCTCTCAGTAATCTCGCGAGCTTATGATTTAGTTTGTGACATTACGTGATAAATGCCTACGGTTTAAAATACAATAGCAAAAAGAAATATCACAAATTAATTTGATAGAGCTTGATTTTTTGGTATAAAACTGACGTATTTCCGAGATCCACTCTTTTGATTTCTTTTAACAATGTTCGCGATAGTCCTATTTTATCAATTAAGGGAAGCGGAAGATCAACACGAAATTTAAGGGCATCATTTTTTTTGTCGAGCAATAGCTGCGCAGCTCTCCGAACGGCAACCTAATTTCCTAATTTCGAAAGCGCACTCGAGGAAGCTGCGTTCGAATAGTTTCTTCCTCGTATTGGTTTTTTTTAAACGCTCTGAAAATTGCTTTTCTTCAGAGCAACTTAAATTAACAAGTTCGATTTTTCATAAGCTTCTTGCGCACGTTGCACGAAAAAAGTCTTTTATCGCAATTCAATATAAATTTTATCTTTACGCGAGTAAAATATTTGAATAATTAATTCTACGGCGATATTAATTTCTCCGCGACGATTATTGTGATAGTCTCTTTCTCCTTCTCTCTTTCTCTTTCTCTCTCTACGTTAAAAATACAACAAAGTCTCGCGACGAAAAAGAAAACCCGATATGTGCACTGGAAATATTTCTCCCACTCGCGTCTACCGCGCGGAATGTACCGGTTGTACATTTTTCGTTTTCACATTCTGAAAAGAATATCTCGTGTGCTCTCAACTTGCTCTTCAACCAACGTGCGCCCCCTCCCCCCAACCCACCCAATAAGTTGACGTAGCCGGCGGTGTGGCCGCGTGTACGGCCAAGTATTCGAGATTGCTGGCGCGGCGCGCACGCGAATTTGTTGCCGCTGTTTCCATTCTCTTCGCGAAAATCCTGGAATTTTATATTAAAAACGTACATATACACATACACATATATCCACTCGGTGCGGAAGGGACGGATACCCAATCACTGGCGCGGGACGTCTGAAACCGGACTGGAAACTTCTCGCTGGCGTATCTGACATATTTCATGCCGGAATGTTTCTCTCCGAATGCACCGGAACGTCGGGCACGATTTTCGAATGCCAGTCGTCCCTCGTGTGGATAATCTCGATTTCTCGATTTCGAAGAGCGTTGCGCGCGCGGCAAAGTATTGCTGGCACGTTCGTTCGACTGGCAAATATTTTCTTCTTACAGCGATTAAGTCGTATTTACACTCGGATAAATTCGTCGAGTCGAGAAACGAATTCGCATGTAAATATCTTGATCGAGAAATTTTAGAAATTTGCAGGAATATTTTATGGGAGTAAAGTATTTACACAATATATATTTGACTAAAATCTTCTAATCGCGGAACGTCCAACTGTCCGTCGTGTAATTAATGTCGCGAATCTCGCATCTTGTGACAGGATCCGCGTTCAAAGTTCGATGAGACGCGGGACCCGTTGCCAATCGCATTTAGAAACATCAATTAATACAAAGGTGTCAAATCCAAATGATATCGAATCGAAATAGACAATAAAGAGGATGCTTCGAATTGGGTTACAACGGTCGAGAAATAAACGACCCGCGACGCTATTCCCATAATATAATGATCATTGACGGCAAAATTCGATATTTAAAAATACCACATTGTCACTATCTGCAGTAAGAGCGCATATAATTTTGTGTCAAAAATTAAAAGATGACACGTCGGGGAATATCGGGGGAAAAAAAAGAAAAAAACAATGAAGTTTTTTTTTTTTCAATTGACACGTGTTACATCTTTTTCTTTCTCGTGTCAACAATATTGGGAAAATTTGTAATACAAGTATTTTCTTTAATCGACGCACAGCGCGTCTCTAATTTCCACTTTGTTAAGTAACTTGTTTTTCGCAAACATTCTTCTCTCTTGCGCACCGGATAATACAACGGCGCGTCGAGAGGCGTCTAACGCCGCGTCAATTACGCGATCAACGTAGTCGTCCTGTCATCCGTGGGAGGATGACAGGACGACAACGTCGACTAAAATCTCAAGAGATAGTACAAAGGACAAAGAAAAAAAAACGCGCTCTTTTTGTACGTGAATGCACTCTCGACCTCGTCAATTTGCTTCTTTGCTGTCAGCCGCGCACTTCTTTATTCCTCTCTAACTCAATGTGGAATTATTCGCGGTGTATAATCGTCCGAAAAAGGCGAGCGACGATCGTCTGGTTACCGAACTGGAAGGAGGCACAAAAGAATCAAAGCGCGCGAACCTACGTGTAAAACACGCCAACTCTCTCGGTGCACGGCCAGTAATATTTCCGAATAAATTGCGGGACTCCTCTTCCCTCCAAGTGGACCTCACAGAGCTGCGATCGTCTAGATAAATTGCCACAACCCGCAGTTGTCCGCCGACTATCAGCACGCGTATATCGCGGGCGAGCAACGTGGGCGTGACGTATCTCTGTCTCGAAAATTATTCTATTTTTTTCTGTTTGTTTCTCCTTATTTTTTATTTATTTCGATATCCATAAAACGGGAGAGGCGCACGTACATACATATATATGTGTGTTATACAATGAAATGTTTGCGAATTTTGTATCGAGCGATATATATCGAGGAAACATTGTGTTATAATCTGGAGTTCAAGATCTGCGGCTGTAAATTACGTCGACAGCTGCCGCTGAGTTGATAAGTGATAGCGATCGGGCCTGCGTGCAACGGACGAGGCTCTCTCCCGCTCGGCCAACGCGATCGAAACGTATCATCCCTTATCTTGTTAGCAGACTGTGGCGTTCGTTATTGTGTGACGCTACTGTAGATATGTATTTTCCGTGGAGAGAAAAAAAATATTGTTTACACATCTTTATTGCGCGTTTAACGTCGCGACGTGACGTTCGCTAACGAACGCGATAACGCGTTCGTTAACGGCACGGAGGACGACACCGCCTATCTTTACGGCGGCTTTTATTTGCCGGATACACGCGGCCGACTATCTCTAGTAGACGGAAACGGTCTTTCGCACCGGAGCGTGTCACTTTATTGAAACGAATGACGAGAATGACACAGAGAGCGCGGAAACGACGACACGCACTTCGGAAACGAGAAATCCGCGTTTTCTTCTTCCCGGCCGCTTAGTCGGCTTGAAAACGAAGGAACGACAATGAATTTATCGATGTATGTCGACGCGAGGAACTTAACCTAACCTAACCTAACCTAACCTAAAGAGGAAAATTTCATACCCGCCGCGTGTTCGAAAAACGTGTTCTTGTCGTTGTTCGAAATTTTGAGCTTTTTTTCGCGAAGTCATCGTGGCGATTAGTAACATTAGTCTCTTTTGGAATTATTTTTTCAACCGGAATATTCATAGAAACTTACAAGAGGTAATATTTGTTTTAAATGTTATCTCTGTTTTGTAGCTAAAATTAATTTACTGGAGAAAACTGCGGCTAGTTTCGAAACGATCGTTTCGGACAAATTTTTATGTGCTTTGCCGCTTCAGACCATTTTCCGCAGTTTTAACCATCCTCCCTAAATCCTGACGTGCGGTCGGCGAAACATTTCAGAAGCGTAATGAAGTTGTCCGACGGTTTCTTTTAACGAGTGGTCATAACCACACATGGTACATAGAACATCCCGACGAGGTTCTGAATTGGCCGTCTTTTTTTTTTTTTTTTTTTTTTTTTTTATCCCCATGTGTATATGTGAATATAAAAGGCATAGAAATTTTTTTTCACTTTTCCAAGCAGCAATTGAAATTCTAGACTCGCATGAAAGCAGAAAGAGAGAAAGAAAGAGTATTTTTTTTTTTTTGCAAGACCGGTGTCTTTTGTACGAATGTATTATGTTAACTGTAGCAATTATTCGCGTATTTTCGCTCGTAGATTAAAACATTCACCGCTCGTAATTAGGCAGGAAACTCCGTGCACGTTGTTAATTAGCACAACGTTCAAAAGAGACATTTTTGTTGCCTGTAACAGATCAGCTGAGAAGTCTCCCAGCTCTTCGTTTTTGTTTTTGAAATACATAACAGAGTCGGATCTCTGTTTTGCGAGAACTTTGTCCTCGAAGTTTCGCATTACCGCGGTTCCTCTCTTCTTCCTCATCTTTTAGCAGTGTTTTCGCAACGCATTGGAAACACGTGTACATCACACCTGTCAAAGTTATTTTTATTTCCGTAGCGGGATGACGTCAGCACAAGAGCAAAGTGTAACTTTAGAGAGAAAAAAATTGCTAACAACGCGAAGAAAATAGTAACCGAATGCGGAAAATAACAAACCGAAGATCTCCGACTGCATTGATCGAACTAATTTAAAAAAAAAAGTTTGCGATATAGACGCGCGCAGATATCGATCTATTTGTGTAACACGGGAATATTTTGGGTCGCGCGCATATCTGCTTACAAGGTTCAGATTTCGAAATTAATTAACATGCGATTTAATATTAATCAGGCTTTGTGCCGGTTGAATGCTAATGGAATCATTATTAACTAAGCCGTGCTCGCACATATGACGAAAGAGTTTATGATAATGTATCAGTGATTATGGTCATATTGTGAACCTTCCCCCTCCGTTATTAACAATTCGATATCACGCTATTGTTGGAGGGATATTAATTCTAATATTGATATGGTAGATTGTTAAACCGGTTAATGCGTATACAGAAAATGTGTCGGCAAAATTGGGAAACGCAATGTGTCGAACGCTGTGTGTGTCGTGATAACATCTTCGCAAATATGTGATCGCGATTGCCGTGAGAAATTTTTGAAGTGAAGTGCGCGAATTAATGAGCTCGAGAGATGCGTCTTTTCTCTGGAACATTTCGCGTCATTCTCGCGAACTATTTTTTTCGCGAGTTGCATCATTGGATGATGTGAATCACTACGCGATATATCTCGCGCGTGTTAATACCGCGTCGACAAATATTTTTCTTCGGTGTTCGACGTATACGCATTCATTTTTAGCTCGGAGGTTATCCGACACGTGCCTCTCGGATCGAGTTCTCGAACTCGCGAACACGATGTCCCGATGAATCCCTTCAGGCGATCGAAACTTGCTCTTATGTTTGGACTGGTTCTACATGCCGCGAATTTCCAGAGCAAATAGAGCATCTCGAACGCGATATTAATCGCAAGGCGTAATCCGAGAAATCTAAAAAAATTACTTGAGACGATTATATATGTATATGTTGTTACAACTGAGACGGACAGAAAATATTTTTTATCTCGACTTATTAAAACTTAAATAAAGAAAAATGGTTTATCTCTCGCCGAAACGAACTCGACAAAAGTCGATTTGAATGGAACAGCAGCGCGAATTACGAAGCATTGATCGATCGAATGAATGTCGTAATTTTGTTGTCGTTGAATTGTGTAATAACAACAGCACACGTCGCGAACAATTCTTTCGTTTGTATTTAATCGAGATCGACTGATACGACGTCATATTAATAATCCTGGTTGATCCTCGAGACACAAGTCGACAAGTTCCTAGGCCCTAAGTCGATGTCGTTACTATACTTACTCGCGTACCGCGTCATTAAGTTTGTGTTACGAAGATCGTAACTTGCGCTTAATA
The DNA here is from genome assembly GCA_014839585.1 of Pseudomyrmex concolor. Lineage (NCBI taxonomy): Eukaryota > Metazoa > Arthropoda > Insecta > Hymenoptera > Formicidae > Pseudomyrmex > Pseudomyrmex concolor. The sequence continues at coordinate 16,285 of QVOB01024335.1, forward strand.
ACTTGAGCGGTCGTGTCACGCGAAAGCCGGGCAACAATTAAGTAGAATGAAGCTGAAAATGCAATTAAGAGAGGTGAACGGGGAGTAGAAGGAGGGAGTTGCGCGCACACTTGTGCGGCGCACAATGCCGATATTAAAATAAATTATGATCCGACTTTCATTTAACAGTTTACAATTGCAATTCGCTCGGTTTGTGCGCACAGATGTTTTAGTTTTATTTATACAACTGTCGTTTTATTGTTCTAAATAATAATTAGCTTGATTGATATTTGCAATATTCTGCCGGAAACGGCAAACAAATGCGCATTGAAAATTGATTGAACTGTACACTCGGGTTTAGCGAGCGTTTTATTGACGTCATCATCGCAGTTGTGAAACAGTATAATGCGCGCGTCGACCGCGATTTGTTATAGCGATCGCCGGCAATCCATTCCAGTCCGATCGATCGATCGATCGTTTTGAGCCGAATTTGTAACTTGCTTAGTTTCGCTAATCGCGTATCTATCAACTTCATTAACGCGAACGAGTAGACAATTGATTCGTTTGTTTCGTGGGTTCCCCCTTTTCACTATTCCCCCGTCGAAGCCGCCTCGATCGTCTCTCGCTCGCGCGTCTTTCATTTTGCGCGGAAAGAAAGAAGAGCGTGATTAATCGCGTTTGCCGCGTACAAACTGGCCGGGTTAGTATCGAAATATTCATTGTATCGTTCCCGCGCACGTACCAGACGCCGTCGATAGACACGAGCGAAAAGGGGTGATGAACGCGCGCCGAGGGTGAAACGGTTCATCAATAACCGTCCCATCAGCCCTCGAGTTTCGAGCTTCTCTCCCCGTGAAAGCAATGAAAATGTAGGAATCCTCTCACCCGCGGGTCAACAGTATTTCTACCAATTTATTAACCGTGCGCGCGCGCGCTTTTTCCTTTGTGTGTTAACTCGAAAATTCGGATGGAATTTCGACGATTCGACCCAATTCGGCCGATTCTTATTGACGTGTTCGTCACACAAACTGCGGAAATCGCGTGCTCGAATATTCGTGCCACACACATACGCACACATACAGTTCGATGACAGAAGTTTCTTACGGGCTTGAATCGGCGAATAAGTCGATTCGATAGATTATCTCAGCGATTTGATTAGTTCGATTTCGGGATTTAATTGCGTTTCTGTCACGAAGAATCCTGCTAATTATTTGATTATTTGATTACGAACACACACACACACACACACACACGTCGTCTACGGCGCAGTCAAAATTGACTGCGAGCATGTGTAGATTCTCACGAGATTGCGCGTTATTCCGTCGAAGATCGCGACGCTCTCCGTCGTCGGAAGAAGAAAATAACATCCGAACTCCGATCAATTATTCGCGGAACTTCGATTCGGTTAGTTATAGGACGCGATGCTATATACGCGCGATTACGGCGTTTTCGCGTTTCTCGTTGATCGACAGTCGGGGGGTTTATCTCCAGAGATTGATTCCTCGTTAAACTTTAATTCCAATCGCGATCGCAAATTTGATAATTCCCGGTGTTTAAATTCGTTCTCCGCACTGCGATTTCGCCGCGCATCATTTATCAACCTCGTCGATCGTGTGGAACCGGAGAGAAACGCAGAAAGAGAGCTATTATAGTACGTTGTGTGTGTGTGTGTGCGTGCGCGCGCGCGCGCGCGTGTCTCGCGGATAATAGACAGATCGATTTTTTCGTGCGATTCAATTATGCATTTTGCGTTTGCATATGCAACAATATCGCGATCGTCGTATCTGCAATGCATTATCCGCGCCGCAATTTTGCACCAATTTAACGTCTTTTTAACATTTTATTATTGCTCATCTGTCGCTTCTCATCTCGTCGAGTGAAAAATTAATAATACCCACCTTCACCAGCGATTGGATATTTAATATCTGACGCTCGCTCGCGCGTTTGTCGTTGCTCATGTGTATGTATGTATGTATGTGTGTATTTGTGTAAAAAGTTGCGTGTATTGCGCCGCTATACATCATACATGCCCTATTGTCGACGAGACCCGATCGGCGAAAAAATTAATTCGGAAATCCTATGTCAGCCTGTTTTTCCGTTGTTATAATTACGGCAAAATTCGGTTACTCTACCGTTTATTAACGCGATTATTCATGAAAGATGGAATGTATAGGTAAACTTTGTCGGCTTTTGTTGATAAAAACTCTTTTGTACGCAACCATTTGTTTTTGTAATTATGGAAATATAATTTTGTTATGTCGGCTAACGTGTTGACATTAACCGAATAATATTGACATTCATCATCTCGAGCAAATAATGTTCGAAAATTTGTATACTTACGCTCACTTTTTTTTGGTGATATCTTTTTTCGAGATCATCTTGCGAGGAAGAACACTAATCATCTATAATCTGATTTAATATAAAAAGATCGCGTTCTATTGTTTCCGAAATTCTGCATCGACGTGGCAGTGAGGCGTTTCTAAGCGGCAATCGAGCGTGTCGAATCGACCAAAGAGAGGAAATAACGAGCGTACCTTTTGTCCAAGTCAAAGGAAGAGATAGTCAAGAAAAACGATAGTCGAAAAGAAAACCAAGAGAGGGATAAACGAGCGAGCAGCGAGATTGCAGATAGTCGAGAAGAAGATCGATCTCGCGAATGAATGTAAGAGACGATGGCGTGTATATATTTGACGTTTTGTCGATAATTTCGACACTACGCATTAATGCGATCCTCACGCAAGAGTCGTTGTTGAAGCGTTTCTCGAAACGTTCAGAGGAAAAGAATCGCGTGGCAATCATTAGAAAAAGATGTTGTTTTTCTCCGTTAATATAAAACGGTTGCTTTGCTCGTATCTCGATTGGGAATTCGATCGAGAAATGCAAAAATTTCGGCCGTTTCAAAAGTCAATCGTGAAGTTTGTATTTTTGCAAATCGCGTTTGCAAATATTAGTAATGCAAATCGCAGACGCGGAGAGAACGAACGGCGATTTAATTCAGAGGCTTTTTATTACGCGAATATAATGCTCGATACACGCTCGATGACGCGTCACGCTCGACGATCTGCTGCTACCCTTATTTTTATAGACGCGTTCATGTGTTTGTTCAGTATTTAACAAAACACGCGCCGGACGCGCGTGCGGCCCAACCGCGTTGATCACCGTCATCACGCTTGCTTGTTTTCACGTTTCGTCGCGCGGAATGCGATTTCACCGCGATACACACACACACACACACACACACACACACACACACACACACACACACAGCGCGCAGAGGATGACAAATTTTTTCTCTAACCACTTGACGTTCGACGCGACCGTAGCAAATTTCTAACTCACGCGCGGGATATTATTTTTTTTCCGCTTTCTATCGAGTTACCGCGCTCTCTCGCAATTGTCGGAAAACGTCGGGATCGCGCGGTTTTGAACGCCGCGCGTGCAAATTATTTGCCGAATACGAACTTCGCGTCGTGTAATTAAGCGAAAACGAATTACCGCTCTATTTTCATTCTTGAAAGCGTCCGATATTACCGATTTTGTATATTTTTATATTAAATTTCATTATCAAACACGCGGATTTAATCGGAACTATTTAAAAAGTTAAAATATACACAAAGCTCCCCCTCATGATTATCATGGTATTATTTTAACGCTCATATCGCGAGAGTTTATTTAACTATTTGTTTTAAAATAATTTGCTCAAATTTTCCAATGTATTTTCTGCTTTTTGTTATAATTACAAAATAATCGGCTTAAAAATTTGAACTGAAATCAGAATTGGTTATTTATTTAATTATTTATTTATTTAACGGATTTCACTCGTTATAAAAGCTGCGATTATATGATATTATTGTTATTATATAAATGTTTAATGTCGGTCAATAATAGAAAACAAAAAAAACTGATAAAAATAACAAGTCATTAATTCGCGCACGATGATTTCATATATATAAACATTCTACACTGATAAAACAGAGGTTAAAAATTCTAAAAGAAAAAAAAAGACAAACCTCGCATAACGGAAGAAATAAATTTGACGTGTGTGTGGGTGTGTGTGACCGCACCGGAAAAAAAAAGAAATTAAAGATAACACCTATATGTCGGTAGAATGTTTTTTCGTTTTACTATAAAGCACCGTAGCGTTCCCGTTTTCGGTTCGGTTTATTTCTAAAATTCAGCGAACCGTATTTACCTGATCGGCTCCTCGATCATACCGTCAAAACAACCCCTTCATCCGTGCGCAGCCTTCGGCGTATGAAATTCGATCGAATTAATTAATCCGCGGTCACTGTGTTACGCTATATATTTGCATGCTTTTTCATGACGGGGTCTCGCAACCGGTTAATTCCCCGCTATTCGAGAGGGATATATATATACATATATACAATATTGCCGCGAGGGTTGAACAGCGGGAATAGGAGAGTCGCGAAAAGCTGGGACAGCGGAAGGGCGCGATGTAGAAAAAAAAAGAGACAAGTGTTCCATCGAAATCGATACCGCGGCTCGTATTCATCAGAGTCGAGCCCGCGCGATGATTGGCGACCGGGACCACCGGAGGGTGGCGAGGATGTGCAATCGGCCACTCCCGTGTCGGGAGGAAAGGGGTTTTGCGAGGGGAAACTGATCGTTTGGTTACAACTGTATGCGGGACCAGGTGGCCGCGGTGCGGCGTCAAACCAAACAGAAAATAACTCATTATTGGCGTTAATTAATATTGAGAACGCGACCGCCCGAACGTTTATAGCGTTTCTACCCCTCGACTTGAACGCTCTTCGATTTTGACCGAATATATTTCTCGTCACCTTTTCTCTATCTTTTTCTCTCATCTTTCCGCGACTCCGATCGTAACTTCTCGTTACGTATTGCATTTTCT
>QVOB01024337.1:0-14276 GCA_014839585.1 Pseudomyrmex concolor
ACATAAATTGCACATAATCAAAAAATAAAACCAAATTAAAAAAAAGGAACTTTGAATTTTGAACGTCTAACTCGTAAATTATCTTAATCGTAATTTATCTTATATTAATAACACAAAAGAAGAAGAAAAGGAGAGAAAGACAGACGCAATGAAGAATATAAATGATCTTTTGAGGTCAAAGTGACATCATTTTGACTTTTTCGTGACTTTTTGTTCTCCTTGGGTAGTCAGGCCAAACTGAAAGACTGTAGGGATGCAAAGGATGATGGAATACAAAAAAGCGCACAAACTTTTCATTTTAAAGAAGTTATTGCACAAAGGTCATTATGACGTCATTTTGACTTAACTACTCTTTCAAAGTGATGTCATTTTGACTTTTTCGTGACGTTTTGTTCTCCTTGGGTATATACGTATACAGATGTTTGATATAAGCTGCGATATGTTTTATTTACGTTCCAATACTACACTGAGTTCAAATCGAAAAGAGAAACCGGATATACGTAAACTCATTCATTTCGCGCATTTTTCCCATCAGAAAGCTTTTCTACTCTACAGCCATTGGTTGTCAGCAAGTGTCTCGCCAATGCCGCACGCAACGCTATATCTACTTTGCTCACTTTTCTATGTGGATTGTTTTCTCGATTTAAACCGAGTATACATATTTATAATTTACGTTACGTTTATTATATATCTTTAGTAAATTTTAGAACATAGTTATATACATATAGTGAATAAATTTAACAAAGATTTGAATCATATTGTAAGCCAAAATTAGAATCCTCTAAACATTAACACAGATTAGAACCATATTCGTAGAAAAGATAAATCGTCGTTTTAAATGTGTCTAAAAGATGGCGCCTTCGCTACTCTGTTGTTTCAAGTATCGACGGATGGCGAGAGCGGCAGCTAGTGGCGACAGCTGGTGGCGGTGCAGCCAATCAGTTGTCTCGAATGATTGCTGCGCGTGAAGAGCTGCGCGGCTGTCTCCTGTCCGCGGAGGAGCCGTCAGTGTGCGCGCCGCGGAGAAGCAGAGAGAGAGACAGACATCTTGTAGATAAAATTTAGCGGCGGTGGTGTCTCGACCGTGTGTGTCGGTGTCACGGTTTCGTGTCACTGTGCTTCGTGTCGCTGCGGTGTTGTCTTAGTCCACGTCGTTTTCGCGGCTGCCGCTGCCGCCGCCGCTGCCGTCGCCGTTATCGTTGTTTCCACGTCGTTCTCTCGTCGTTCTCTCGTCGCCGTTGCTGTCGCTGTCGCCGTCGGCGTTGTTGCGATCGTCACCGACCTCGTTTGCGAACTACTTGTCCGTAATCGCGGTTCGGTGGTGTCGCGTTTTCGCGAGGAAGATTCTCTTTTACAATCCGTCGGTCGCTCGTCACACTTCTGTCAACTGAGTTATTGCCTTTCGCCATTTAAATCGGCCATCGTCGCCGCCGCCGACGTTTCGTGCGGCTCGCGCGTGGTCCAGCGATTCCGGAGTGAACGAGCTCACGTCAATCTGACGGGGATTCTCTGCGCACCGCTCGTCGATATTCTTGCGTGCGAGTGCACACGGTCGCGCCTACACCCCAGGGTGCGAGGGGACCGCCCTGAGAAGGAGACGAAGAAGGACGTAAATCGTCCCGAAAGAAAAGCAGACGTTCACCTCTTTATTCCTCGGTAGATCCGTCAAGAACACTCATGAACAATTTTTAGGCACCAATGTGCCGCTCCGTGCGATAACTTCGAAAGTCACCTTCCCCTCGTCCCTGCCATCCACACGTTCGCTTTCTCCCTCCTGGCGGTGTATTTCCGTGCGCGCGTGTGTGTACGTGTGTGTGTGTGCGTGTGTGGCGACCGCGCCGAGCTCTCGAGGTGAAAATACCGCCCTCTCCTATCCAACCCCTCCGTATACGCGGGAGGTAACCCGCTATCTCGCGCGGGTTAACACGAAAACAGGGAGGAAGTGAAGGAGGACGAGGAGGAGAAGGAGGAGGTGGAGGAGGAGGAGGAAAAGGAGAAAAAGAAAGAAAAAAGGACAAAAAGAAAATACGTAACAGTGATAGAGAAGAGAAGAAAACGAAAAAAGAAGCGGTGTGAGCAGAGTGACACGGTAGAACACGAGCTCTCGAACGGAAAAGGACAACGCGAGGAGCCGATTCTGCTGCCGAGCGAAAAGAAGAAGAGAAGAAAAACGAAAGAGTGAAAGAAAGAAAGAGAAAAAAGTGTCCGAATCGTCATTTACATTCTGAGATACAGCATGACTTCCAACAACTCGCAGAAACTCTCCACGACGGACCGAGTGATCAAAAGTAAGCCACTCGCAATAAAAGTAACATCGCGCGAGCGCCGACGACGGAACGCGCCGCTCTTCGACGGAATGTGAACAATTCTGATGAACCGCGTGCTGTCACTCGGCCGCGCATGATTACGCGCGACTTTGCTCGCCTTAAACACGCGTGCAAGTGCGTATGTAATATATATGTATATGCATATATGTACACATATATGTATACGTATATGTATATGCACATTGAGTGCGTGTGTGCGTGTTTCGCGGCTCCGTCTTTTCCGGCTGTCTCCGTCGGTAATGTCGTTGTCGCTCGCGCGCCTTCTTTTTTTCACACTATTTCACACCCTTTTTTTTTTATTCTATTCTACGTACTCCAATATTGCGCGCAATTATTATCGTAATAGTTAGAGATCGTGCTGTAGTTTCGATGAATTTGAATCTACAATTCATTTCGCGCAAAATATAAAAGTTTTTGTAAAAGCGTTCGATGTGTTCGCATAAGAATCGAATTTTACTGTTCGTTTTGTAAATTGCGCTGCCGAACACTTTGTTCGAATCCGAAGCTCGTCTTCACTCAAAAGAGAAGAAACGGAGAGTGGACACGTCAAAACACATGTTGTGTGTGTTGTACACGAGATTGATTTTCCGTCTACATGTTTGGCGGCGCCATTGCTATCGACCTGAAGTCCGGCGATGCTCGCGTTTGATAGCAAATCTCGGCGCGTTCTCGCACAAGAACGGGGAAAAGAAACCGCGGTTTCTCTTTTGTTCTCTCACAAGACGAGTAAGATCTTGTCCCCTTTGAGTTTATCCTTGGAAAATCGTGTCGTGCGTCTCTCTGAACCTCCGGTCTAGCGGTAACCCTAACCTAACCTAACCCTAACCTTCTAACCCTCGCATGCGGCGATCAACTCCCGCCATCTTCCCCGGAGGTTTTGTCCCGGAGGTCGTACCGCTCGGTTAGCCTCATTTCCGCAGAGTCGAGGAACGCGATCGTCTCGAGGACGTGTGCGACTTCGCGGAGCGTTTTTTCTCCATAAAGACGACAAAATGTTTTATTCGCAAACAGCTGACGAATTGATTTACGTATATACGCACGCCGCGTGTACGTACGTACGCGTATACACACTATCAACCACACACAGTGAACGTGCGTGCGCTTGGAAAGAGACACGCAAACACCGTGATCATTATTAAAGAGACTATGCTTTATAAAGTATTTGCGCACAGCTAACTGGAAAGAGTATTCGATTTACACAAAGATACTTGTTGCATATTGCATGTATAGACACGACTGCGTTCTCCGACATTTCTGAAGAGCAAGCGCACCGTATATACATATATATATATGTATTCAATGTTTCGCTACCTATTACAAGAGAAAGAGGAACAAAAGAGAGAAAAAGTGACAAATTATAGCGATGTACAATAGAACCTCGCTATCTCAAACCTCTTTAATTTGGAAACCTCTGTAAGACAAAATGTTTGCTTGTTCCCTTCCATTTTCATGCCAAAAACTCTATAATTCGAAACATAAACTTTCTTTAACTCGAATTTTTCTTGAGAGACTTATGTCTATAAATTATCTCTATAACTCATATTATCTCTATATATGTACTTTTGTCTGATCTTCACAACTCGAAGTCACTTCTAAAAATCGAAGTTCTGTTATTGCATCTTTATAACTCAGTGATCCGCATGAAAAAACAAGTGATGACGTGTACAAACAAGATGCTTCTGCAGTTTGCTTTTTGACTTAATTGTGTGATTATACTCCGTCGCGCTACATTTTTTTATTTAGTCGCGCTTCTGATTTGATTTATTTGAGATCTTTGTTTCTTTTTATTCTGCGCGTTGACGTATGATTTATCACTTTTGTGTGTATGTGCATGTCTAATATGAGTTCTAAACGAAAGCTTAAAACATTAACACTGGCTGAAAAAGTAAAAGTGATTGAAACAGTGAAAAATGAATTGAAAACAAAGAAGAAAATTGTTAATGAATTTGGCATTCCTTCTAGCACTCTCAATCATTTTAAAAAATGAAGACGACGTTATGCAGAAAGTAAGCTCAGGAAGGAAGCGATTTTTTGTAGAAAAATATAGCAATATAGAAGACAATGTTTTCTCCGCGTTGATTACTATAGAAAATGCTGTTGATTTACAATATAGCAACACCTTAACCCCTCAAAAAATTACAGACTTTTTTTGAATACATATTTTTTTGAATACAGTAATGCTATTATACATAGTAATTCACTTTACTGTTTTCTTGATACTGATTGTTAATACACAGTAATAATTATTTTTGTAATAAAATATAATAAATATATCTACATTATCTCTAAATCGAAGTTTTAAGCCTATCAATCAAAGGATATAAACCTTTACACAGAATCTCTATAAGTCGAATTTTTGTTTGCTTGATCTCTGTTACTCGAAAACTTCGATAAGACAAAACCTCTATAATTCGCATTTTTTATCCTTTTTCTTGCGATTCGAGTTACTGAAGTTCTACTGTATTTCATCGAGAAGCGTCGAAAATGAGATCGATTTGGAACATACAAATGGTAATTTGGGTTGACCCTTTGTCGAGTGGCGGCGCTCTCGTGTTTTTATTCTCGTGTTTTGTTTCTACTTTTGTCTTTTTTTTTTTACCTCTTTTTATCGGTTTAATCACCAAGCGAATATTCGCAACCTTGCGCGTTGTATTTCCGGAATTTCCACAGGAAGAATAATATGTATTTCGATTTGATTCGATGGTCCCGAATGTAGGTCACAAATAAATTGTCGAAATAATAAAAGTACGCTCGCGAACGACTAAATATTTTAACACATCGCGCGGGAAAATCTTTTTTGGCGCGAGAAGCGGCATACTTTAACGGCGCGGCATAAATATTGTCTAATCACCCGTTTGACTTGACGCTTTCAAACATAGAAGCGAGGATTTACGCAACTTCTTTTTTACGCACGCGTTTATTTGTCGTGTCATCGCTTTACGCGCAACCTTATTTTTTGCTTCGAGTTTGTCTGAAAATGTCGGCATCCCTTAACCGGGATCGTAAAATTTAATAATGTAATCCGATACTTGTAGGCGTCGGATAATTCGGCTCTATACCGATTATTATAGTTAGTTACTCAATAACAAAGTAAACAAGACTATAATATATATTATTTCAGTAATATGTACATATACAGAGAAACTTAGAATTAATAATATCATGGGAAAATTATAATGCACAAGAAAATATGTAATAGAGAGAAAAGTGGAGCAATCAGTGTTGGCATTAATAATGTTGTATAAAAACATACATCTGTAATATGTCAATGATTCTTGAGAGTAAACAACTTAAAAACATGAATGTAAAATTAGAAACTTATTTGAAGCTGAAATAAATCGCAGAAATTTATAGCAAACATCTGTTGGGAGTCGAGGATTTGGATCGGTGTGGGTAATAAGTTCTTCCTTATTCGAACTTTTGAGAGATATATTTATTGCTCCTATTCCTTATAATGTTCCTTATAACGTTCTTGCTTATCTCTTTTACACGGCTGTCTCACTACGGTAAACTCTCCTTGCGGAGCCACACAGTGAGCTAGCAGTCTGGTCACAGTCTGCCCTGTCTCGATCCCGCGATCGATTTATAGTAATCGATCGTGCTGATCCAGCAGGTCCCTTGGCCCTAGCAATAGCTGTGCCGGTTGCAGGTGCACGTTGACACATGCCGCGTTGCACTTTTGACAATGCGGCGATTATATATGTCACTCTCTGTAGCAACCGACACTTCTTCTTAGAACTGTTAGTCTTTAAATCTTACTTCGGTCATTGAACAATGATAGTGATGGTTCATCACGTTGCTCAATAGCCAAAAAAAAATTTCTTTTTCCATTCTTTTTCCATTCCAACTAAATTGTGAAATTATTTCACAACACATCTTAAACTAATGGAGAAGTATCGAAGATTTTTATGATGAATCTTTTCTATTTGAATAATATACTTAAATCGTATATGAAGAAACTTCTTTCTCCCTCTCTCTCTTTTGTCTGTTTTATTCAATCTAATACGCTGCGGACCAAGAGGAATCGATTATCTTCCGAGTAATCGATATGATTAATGAAAATATTAGTGAGAGAGAAAGAGAGAAACAGAGACACACATCTTCTCAAATACGCTTTCACAGATTTATACAAAATCGTTACAGATGCTTACTTTTTTTAAATATCAGAAAAGGTTGAAAAACGGTGAACAATGTACGTTAGCGAGAATGTCGTTTTAATTCGTGCCATTTAATACGAGTAACCGAGAATCTCGAAATTGTTTTACGCACGTTGATGTAATTGGTACACAACTCAATACATAACTCCTGTCGTCGTATACAGAAAGAGAGAGAGAGAGAGAGAGAGAGAGAGAGATCGAGCTCTTTGTATTATCTGCGTAGCTTTGAGTAAATAATTTCAGAATCATAACTCGTTGCAATATCGTAATTTGGAGTGTTTCCAAGAGCGCTGTTTTTCTCGATAATCAATAATCTCTTCTTGTTTTATTTAATCTGACAAATGATTTCTACTTAGACTCTTCAGTTTTTTGTATTCTTTTGTACTCTTACGTTCTTTTTTTTTGTGTATGACGACGTCAAAGGATTAGTCGCCAAATCAAATTTCTCATCTTTCCTTATTTCTCTTCGTGAAATATCACAACTCATAACAGTTGCATTATCATGTTTAGCGATAAATGACATATATTTCGGAGAAACGTTGTCTCGCGCGATCACGTTGTGATCAATTCACTCGAACGTGCTAAATCGTAAAAGATGATCTTCAGGCATGGCTTATCTCTTCACTTTTCGTGACACTTATGTGAATAAGCGTGGCGCGTTCGCTGATTGGCCGTGTGCTCTGCTTATCCCTTTCGCATAATTCCAAAATGTCACCTCTGAACAAGCGAAAGAACGCGCGCTTCTCTCGACATGGCTTCCACCGTAATTTATTCCTCAAACGTATACTCGTAATTTCAATTTCGATGTTTCATCGCGGCGAGATGCACGGGAGATGGCACGTAAAAGCTAAAATTTAGGTCGACGGATTTTAAGATGTTTGCGTTTAATATTATAAACGACTTTGCTTTAAAGTCTTGCCGAGCGTGGCATATCTAATGCAAGAACACTTTTTGAAAGAACTTCGCTTAGAATCTCTGAAAAAAATTCCGTCAAAATAAAAATAAAAAAACTACAAAAAATAACACAATTTCCATCACGTTTCTCAGAGTTATCCAATGAAAAATTAAAAAGAGTCATAATTTTATTACTTTACAGATTTGCTTTATTTTGTATATCTGCCACATGTAGAGTATAGATTACGATCTGAATCCTCAATTATAACCAAATCTAGCTTATATAACTACATCCGTGGAATAGCAAGTTTTAAATTTTGATAAGTTTTAACTGAAATATAAAATTTAAAAATTTGATGTTTTTTTGATGTAATAATTAACGTCGCTTGTGTCACGCGCGAAAAATATTTGCGTGATTATATACGGTGAGATACGTTTGTACTTCGCCAATGTAATTAAGAGTTAAATCGATGCGCAAACTCGATTGTCATGACAGATTAGAATGACCGATAAAACAATTGATAATTTGGAACGCTATGTTTTTTTTAGTTTTCAAAAAGTTGTAGCTTGTATGACTGATTTTCCTCTTCTCTCTTCACTCTGGCCCCGGCTTTGAATTATTTTAAGAACCTGACGACAACGAAGAGAGACGAGGCGCAGCGCAGCACGGCGTCGCGCGTCGCATTGCGTCGCGTCGTCAATTTACGCCAGCCTGGCCGGTCTGCGCTTTCTCGTAGGGACAATTACCGAATTTAAAAGGCATCGCGTTACGCCGTCGGCTCTCGCGTTACCGAGCTAATATTTTTCCAGTCTAATTGTGTCCGTCGCGCAGGAGAAGCGTCATCGACTCCCGGTGCGCGCACCGCGCACGGTCTTCAACGATCGCTCTATTTTTTTTATGCCACGGAAATTTATGTGCGTTATGAAAAGAGCCATGCATTCTCTCTCTCTTTCTCTTTAAAAGCAGTTTGAATAGCGTAAACAATTTTCATGTATCTATAACGCATGTCATTTGCGTGACATTGTATTTTTTTTGTGCAGGGAGAAAAATATAACGTGGCAACAGATCACGATGTATTCTTGCATTTGTTGCATTCTTGTTGCACAAACAGACTCTTTGACAAAAAGATCCTGAACGTTAAGAGAGAGAGTTTGATTTAACAACAACTTGATCGTCACGTTATCCCTACGAGAACTAAGCGTAAAAAACATGAAATTTTGCTTACACTTTTTTGTACTTCAAATAAAATAGATGTGTGTTCACTTTGATAAATAATAAAAAAACGAAATATTATACAATGCAAAAACAGTATAAGCAATATAAACAGGCTCATATTTGCACGTCACGAAACGGCCTGAAAACATATCAAAAGTTTTGTGTATAGAAATAAAAGTGTTTAGCGACAGGTCAAGAGATTTTTTTCGACGAAATACATTCATAAAATACCGGAAACTTTGTTCGAAGTGATTTACTGTAAGAAACACAAAATGGAAGGCATGATTCGGTACCTGTAAAAAACAATCTGCGACAAGCTCATGTTTCGATTCTATTTGTTTAGTTTGGATTTCGTTAGTAAACCGAAAGAACAGTTTGCAGTATGTTTTACGAGTACTCTATTGATATTTTATGCGTGCGTTTATATAGAACTATTCTTTTATAATATTTTTACACACAATGCGTGAAATTTTCGCGTATTTTTCTTTTCACTTTTGACTTCATCGATCTAAAATGGCCGTAAAGTATTAAAGAACTTTAAATATGTCAAGTACACTCCTTCCGCATCCGCCTCCGTATCGTTTCTATTTCTTTTTAATAAATAGAGATAGAAATTCTTAATTTTTTGTAGTCAGACGTGGGTCTCTCAGACTTATTCAAAAATTGCGCATCGGCGTTTCTAAAAGAAATTAGTTTTTTTTTTCGAACGCTTATATCTTCAAAATTACTAGAGAGTTTTTTAATTTTTGTAGTTTTTGTATCAACGCAGAATCGTTCAAACTTTTGATAAAAAAAAAAAAAGAAATTTCAAAAATACTTATTGATTTCGCGGAGATATTCGATCTTAAGATCGCGTGAGTTTCACAGACGCGGTTTAACTAACTTATCGTTGTTTTTTAGGTCTGACCACAAAAGATTAAACTTGAGTCACTTTCTGCTTTATAATGACTTTTCGAAAAATCTATATTTATTCGAGTGTGGAAAACAAAAGACGCCGGCTTTCATGATAAAAACTCGCGATATTTCTGTGCAAAAGCGAGTTCGCAATTCTTTAATTGTTTCGCTCGTTTCGTAAAGATTCTTAAACTTGACAAACATGTAATTTATTCAGTTTTTATTAATAAGGGAGGAAAAACGATTTAATTGCTTATATATGTATCTTCCTCTACTGCGTTGAGCGACACAACCCGCGCAAGGAGTAATGCGGCGTTAAATTCCCAGTAGAATTCATTCGGTCGTCGTGCTCGTTAAAGTGAATTATAGACGCTCGTAGAATCATCTTTAATTTAAAAAGCAGCTAGTATAGCCTTCTGATTGTGTTTCACGGAGACGAATTGCATCGCGCTTATAGGTAAAACGACGTGCAATTCGAGTTTTTCGATCGTCAAAAGCGTAATTTCCTTACTTAAATATAAGTTCGGAAATTTGAGGCGCAAGTAATGTACGCAGTGATTTTTTTCCCGATCATCGGTTGTTTCATTTTGAACTTATTAGGTTAATGCCGATATCTTTTGCGCAAGTCGTAAGTACAACGTCAGATATTTTTTTTACATGCGCAATATTATGACAGCGCGTGTCGATCGCGCAAAAGACGTGTCCGCATGTTATTTCTCCTTTCAATAGGTTGCTCATTATAGCTATCAGTACGATAATTTGCATAAGTAGATTCGAAAAGGTGCTTCACAAGAAAGAACACATGAAATTATTTACGTTCGAAACAAAAGTCTCTAATTAACCTTCAAACTGCAAAGGTTTTTTTGACACCTTCTATCTGCAAATTTTTGCGTTCGACTGTATTTTTCTCCATGTTAAAGTTATAGAAAAATTCTAAAACAATTTTTTACGTAATATCTTTAAACCTTTGACTTTACAGGTCAATCAAAATCTCATTTTGGGAAAAAATTAATTTGTTTGAATAATTTTTTAATATAAAAACGAAGTAACTCGAATGTGGTAACTCAAAATGTAGTTTTGTTTAAAAAATCGTAACTTTCTAAGACAATGACCGAATTGAAAAAAGTGCTTAAATTGGAGATAAAAGTTGCATCTTTCATAAAAAAGCTTATGCTATTGCATTTTATTTGATATTTTGAGTTTTTGTTTTTTTTTTTAATTTTGTTTTGTGACTGTGGCTGTCGAAGTTGTACTGGAGGCCTGAAATTTGGTCGTTACATTCCTTCTTACACAACTTTTTTTTAGAGTGAAGTCGGATCTTTCTTTCTTCTGTAAGTTATAAACGCAAGTAGATTTTGCGCGGATACGATCCTGGTTTACAGAATAAGTGTTACATTTTTAGTGCATAATTAAGATGTAAAATTATCAAGTTAAACCCGATACAGTTTATACATATGTTACAACCAAAGTTGTTAGGTTAGCCTCTTCTTATCTGGAGCACATCATAATGAGAATATGCGCGACGTAATCTGATATACGCACCGGCGAATAAATCTTATTGTAAGCGTTAATCTGAAAACTAACGACTTGAAGATTTCGAGGTGTTGCTTCAAGATCGCAAACGCGGATTTCATGTCGCAAAGTACACAATGCCGTACGTCGATTTTATCGCGAGCGTTGTAGGTCGCGCGCGAACGTATCATATAGGATTAGCACAACTTATGCTCGCTTATTGCGTGACTGACACTGTTAGTTTTGTTGACTTCACAAATTCTTTAAGAATAGAAAACGAAACGTGAGGGAAAAAAAAACGAACAGAGATTTTTCTCTCTTGTGCAATTAACGTCGATCAGCGAGTGCAAAATTGTTTTGTTTTTTATTAGCGCTCGATATTCGTCAGCCAGACAATTCTTTGAGTCACGTGAAACGGATCCTCGAGATCCTCGAGTTCTTTCCAACGCGTTTAACAAGATTTTTTGCGCACGAAACTCTTTTCGGAACGATCCTACTGCGGTACGCGTTAATCTTTTTAGTTTACGTTTCTACGACAAAATGATTTTGACTTCGACATTTCAATTTCCGCTAAATGGTTGGACGTGTGCGCGCGAGTCTTGAGATCGCTCCCTTCAATTAAATGTTCCTTCATGAATTTTCGATGTCAAAGCGCGGTCGATAACAGTCTCTCTAGTATGTATGTATATGTCGTTCAGCAAAATGTAACGATAATAACGACATTACGCTATATCCGGCGCTTTACAAAATTTCATTTTGTGCAAAATCTATGCAATATCTATAGCTGGATGTTCATTGCCTCAATCGTATACATATTTAAAAAATACAGATATCTTGTGTGCATTATCTATATCAGTGCTTCCTAAAGTGAGCGATACCTTCTCATGGACGCTAGAACGATGGAGGGCGATAGTCTCAGGTACAATTGGGGGGGGCGTTGAATGAAAATAGAGGGGTGGTGAAAGAACAAAGAGGAGAAAATAAGAAAGTTTTTAAAAACCGTTTGTACATGTTTTATTTGTGTAACATAGGAAGTCGTAGTAATTAGATACTTTATTTTACAAATGCAGTGAAC
The DNA here is from genome assembly GCA_014839585.1 of Pseudomyrmex concolor. Taxonomy (NCBI): domain Eukaryota; kingdom Metazoa; phylum Arthropoda; class Insecta; order Hymenoptera; family Formicidae; genus Pseudomyrmex; species Pseudomyrmex concolor. Next base: position 12,076 of record QVOB01024337.1, read on the forward strand.
TCCCGCTATAGATCCGCCAGTTATAAGTTTGCCTAAGCATCTTTTCCGCCACACGTACTTTCACGCACACATAAATCTGTTAACTAAACAAAGAAACCGACTGCAAAACTAATTGCGGTGATTTAAGAATGATGTTAACAAAGAGAAAGCCAAATATTAACAAATTAATAGCAGCGCACCAGGTTCATCCTTCTCATTAGAATTATTTTCAATGTTATTTGTGATTTTTATTTTATGTACAATATTGTCCTTCGTTATTGTGTAATTTTCTATGTGTAATGCAAATGGTCGATTTCAATAAATAATTTTATAATTTTAAGCTTCAACGTGTTTTATTTGCAACAACATTTTTTCTTACTTTGTTGTAGAACGTAGGTAGAAATATAGATACATAAAATAAAGCAAATTTGTCACTGCATTTATTCATTTGTTCACTTAAAGAAGGTAGATTTTCAGGGGGGCTGAGTAATTTTTTATCTGAAAAAGAGGCGGTAGGCCAAATAAAGTTTGGGAATCTCTCATCTAAACCGAAGAAAAGATTATTACTCTTCTCTTCGCATCGTGATATACAATAGCTTTAAGAAAATTCATGATTATGTAAAATTGAGGTGTCCTCTGGATCGTATTTTAAAATTTCAATATGGTGCGTATAAATAGGATAGTTCAATCCGGATGCAGAATGTTGTGCAATAATAATTCTTTATATAATTAATAACTTTTCAAACGTCATAACTTTCGACTTTTATTTGTTTAAATTCATCTTTAGTGGAAATTCTTCAATTAACAATAAATAATGCTTCACATTTGAGAAAATTGTTTTGAATTATTGACAGAAAAAAGAGAATCGATTTTTGTCAGTTTGAAAATATTATCCGTTATTAAAGTCTTCGATGCGATTCTGATATATCCGTATTGCTCGCTTGCTTATCCATTCGTTAGATCCCGTCTGTGACCGACGACGTATGGCGCGGTGGCTCGTCGTCGTCGGCTGCTGGGTGTGTAATAATAGACGCAAACTCATTTGGCCGGTCAGCCAACTACATTTGGCTCGGCCGCGGTCCACTGTTCGCGGCGAGTCCGGCTAGCAAAATTTTTGTTGACTTTACAAAAGAATAAACAAATAAGGAGCGAGAGTTGGTCTGTTCGCTCGTTTGCCCGGCTTCTCCTTTTTCACAATCATGCGTAGCTTTCTGTTCTTTCTGTGTCTCTTTTTCTCTCTTCTTGCATTGTTGTCGTTGAAGCGACGATCGCGACTTAAGCGAGTCGGGACTTTTATTTTCGTAGACAAGAAACCAAGCTGGAATATCACGCAACCGTCCTTTCGAAACTTATTTTGCACAGCTAGACGATATATTTTTGTAGGGAAGAAAAGAATCAAGAAAATGAAAAATGGTCTTTGTCTTGTCTGTGATTGATTACGTAGATTAAAAAATGGAAAACACAACCACACACGACGCGCCGTCCGTCATAATGTTCTAATTTTTGTTCTGCTCGGTAAGTACTTATACCTATAAATATAAAGAAATTTTTTATCACTCAACTTAAATTCGGAAAAACATGTAAAAAAATAGATTTTTAATTGTATATTATTGTCTTTACGTTGGAAATTCTCTTGTTAGATGCTGAATTAAGCGCTGCTACGTTTGGATTGACAGCAGTCCATTACTGCGTTTCATTATAACAAGTATCTTGTGTGTTGCCAGACGATAGACATTCATGGTACAATGATATTCCTTGTAGGAAAACTCGTCGGCACACTGTAAACAAAAGTTGTATGCGCTATATATCGCGAGACAAGAGAGTATAAACTTCAATTTGCTAATACTCGACACGTAGCCGCAACAGCCTCTCTTTCGTGCGACGATACACGTTTCAAGATTATCGAAGTCTCCTGTATTCGAAGTAACGTATTCCCGGAAGTCTCGGAAAGTCTCGCCGGAAAGCGTGTTCCGCATCACGTCGCATTCCCTCTTGTCAGCGCATATTGCAGTCAAAGAAGCATAAAACCCTAACTTTCCTTCGATCTATTGAAAATCGATTTTGAAGTCAATCTTTTCCGGAAAATCAACAACTATATAACTTTGTCTCCGAGACATATAGAAAGAAGAAATTTTATCGTTGTGTTAATGCGGACGTTTATTTCCATCGGATATAATATATATATATATATATATATATATATATATATATATATACAGAGA
>QVOB01024338.1:0-26777 GCA_014839585.1 Pseudomyrmex concolor
GTATGTATACATGTAAAACTGGACGCACAGTTGTGTGAGTTTGTAAAAATTATCTTCATCACATTTAAATATCTAAATTCTTATGGTGATTTATTACTTGCGCGCGCAAATGTCTATCTTTTACAGCTAAATTCTTGTTAAAAACAAGAAGATTTCTCATTTTTAAGGGAATCAAAAATAGAACTTTACTTTTTCAAGAAGTCACCGAAAAGTCCCTCGAGATAGATTACTTGCTTCAGTGGTTTTGAAAAAAAGAAAGGCAGAAGCAACCGGTCCAGACCTTTACTCTATTTTCGACCTTTGGCCGAAGGTCCGTTCATTGAGAACGATCGCTAAATCCAGGTGTCCTTTGCCCCTGTTACATCCTTGGGGACCTTCATATTTCACTCATCTTGTCAATGGCTGGAAGGAAGCCAGAGGCCGCAGGTGTGCTAGCTTCGTTCCGAAGCGGATTCTAGCACTAAAGTGTCTTGCACTAAAGTGCGCGCCGCAAAAAAAAAACGTGTGGGCGGCGGAACAGATTTTCAAACCCCCGACCGCTGCTTACGTATGGCGAAACTTTCGAAATCCAAGACCGATTAGACACGCTCGCTGCGAAAGGGCTGACACGCGACTGACGTCGGCAAAACACATAGGAGTTCGTCATCGTCATGACTATTTCGGCGCCTTTGACCGCATTGTGTATTTAGCTGGAAGTAAGAACTTACAATTTTGCTTTCTTTCAATCGTTACACTTTTTGCGATGTTACGCTTCATGATCGAATAGGCATAAAATGTAATATTTAGAAGATTATAATATTTATTTTTGTTACACGTAACGGAATACTTGAAAGAGCAATATATATATATCTCATTACTTTATTACTTTAAACTATAAGAGAGAGAAAGAGAGAGAGAGAGAGAGAGAGAGAGAGAGAGCGAGAGAGCTTTTAGTTCAAAATGTTATTTAAAAATTGAATATATTTTACTTTGAAAGTTGAAGATATAAAAGTTAAGATATAATATTTTATATGATGCGCGAAGAACTTAATTACTCTTATCATCAAACTTGTCGAGTCGATTTCGTAGATAGACATTTTTCGAGAGAATGTCGATCGACACCTTTGGTGACCCGATCCCGTCGACACATAAGCTCCGGCATTGCTTCGGGGATGATTCGAGAGAACTCGTCGATAGCCACCGACAGAAAGAGGCGGTACCTCTCATTAATAACCGGGAGGGGGAAGGGGGGTGACTCGGCGTTTATATAAATAATCCTACGCGGTCGCAGGCACTCACCTGCGATTCGGTCGATCGCTCACTATCCTGACATGAAAGAAGCTTCTCCCCTCACGGTTACGACCGATCCATCCACCGCCTCCGTCATGTTCTTTCGCTCGCTCGCGTGTCTATTTTTTCCTTTTCTATTCGTGCCTTATTTTTCTCTCTCAGATCGTCACCTCCTACTTCTTTCTCTCTTTCGCGCAGACTCTTCAATCGGAATTCCGAAAGGCACTAGAGCAAGGCACTCTTCTAGTCACCGTCGAGTTTATGAATGCCTGCCTGCGACGTCCGGTCATTTATTTCGGCAGCTCTACACCTAGAATGCTCCCATTAATGTCCCAACTACGTATAATGCTCCGGAATCGAGACACGTGTACACTTGGCAAGTGTTCCGGCGAGAGCTTGAAAACCAATATGCTTTAAAAATTACGCGGAAAAAAAATTTGCTATTAAATGGCCAGCAAGAAAAATTTGCTAAGCCTGTTGAGATTTTTGTTGATGAAACAAAAAATTCAGTAGTTCACTCAACAATTTTTCGTGCTGGCCATATAAAAGTAAAACTTTTTTTTACGTATGTTTATTTTTTTGTAACAAGATAAAGGTTTTTTTTATATTACACACACGCGCGTGCGCACATACACACATTCTCTTTGAACTAAAAGTTCTCTTTTAGTAAAATTTATATTTTTTATTACATTTGAAGTTAGAAATTTGAAATAATAGTTTGAGATATATCGAAAAAGAAATGACATAACTATAGTAATAGTTATATTATGTAATATGTACTATCTTATAACTTAGGAAATCGTGATGCGGAACGCTACGGAATTCCGAGAGTGCGAAAAGAGACATTAAAACTATTTTCCGTGGCATGATGCGTCTTTATAACGACTTCATAAAAGTTTCCCTTCTTGCAAATGGGTAAACTTTATTCTCGTAAGAGTCTGTCGCAAGAGAGGAACGACGTCCTTTTCTGCGCCTTACTTCGGGATGTATTGTCCCTGTTTGGTCCACTCGCGTACATACTTTGAGGGGGGATAGCGCAATTATTATTTGTCTGCTTTATGACGCACAAACTAGGCTGACCGGCGAAAATGAGAAAAGAAACTAGAAAGAATTAAGTTCTTCGCGAAGTTTCACAATAAAGAATTTTTTCTCATCCACTGAATCCTTACGGTTCCGTTTTTCTTTTACGCAGTGAATTCGCATACAAGCGAAAATCAACACACAATTTTAAATGAAATTTGAATCATTAAAGAGACTTATTTAGGGAAAATCTCTTAGCAAAGTGCAACATCTCGATAGTTCAGCCTCGATTGCTTTCCGAAGGAAATTGACCGAAGGAAAAGCTTTCCGATTTCATAACAGAATTAGACATGGTTTGTCATAATAAAAATTAGTGGCAGTGAACGTAAGAATTCTTTTACAGTAGTTTGGAAAATGAGTGATTTTGGAATTATAATTGATGCACAAAATCTCTTTTTATTTTTATATTAAATGACGAAACATGTAATATTCTACAAATTTTAAGAGACACTCTCGTGCGCGCAAAAGTGCAGTTCGTTAAACATTCGATTCTCCACGGAATTTATCTCTGTATCATCGCTTCTGGTCTTAGAAATCGTGCGTCTTCGTGCACAATAACTTTGTATTCGGTTTCATTCACGCCGTCGCTTCTGGTGTGTCGAAGGGGGGGCCCAGGTCGATCGCGTCGTAAAATAATTTAACGAGGCAGTTTGGGGAGACGTCTTTGTAAACGGTATGAATATCGCAATAAAATATATACGTATATATACGCCTATATATCGGTATAGCGGCGAATATAAATTCAACGAGCTTCCGTCCCCCGTCGTCGGCCCGTTTCTTGCAGCCCTTTTGCAGTTTCGCCTTCGCTCGTTGCCTGGCATAATGCTTAATTTCAGTTCCCGTCTATGCATTCTCCTTTTCCCCAACGTATGTCTCTGTCTAATACCTTCGACGATCGTTACTTTTATATTTCTCTCTATTGTTTCAGGTGGACTTGTTGCGACTCATCAGCGGAACGAAGTATCGGACGATTGGTGAGATTTATGACATGACTTTAAAAAATTAAATCAATAGTCTCAAGTTGTGTGTGTGTGTTTTTATAATCTTGATATTTCGCCTAATTTAATATCTATTTAATTATATTTAATTATATTTATTTTAATATCTATTTTTGTAGACAGTATACAATAATTTATGTGAGAATTTTAATGAAATTACTATCAGTAATTGCGAATTAGATTAATAAAATAAATCAAATTTATTGATTTATAACAACGGTATATAGAATATGTTGAAAACTTGAGTTTAATTATTTGATGAAACATTACTTGTTAATGTAAGACAGCTTTAAATACAAAGGAACTTTTACCTTTTTATATTTATCGTATTTTATGTGCGTGAATAATATAAGTGATAATATAAAATCAAAAAAAACATACAATATAATTATGTAACATAATTAAATATTAAGGTCGATACGAGTCAATATGCCGGATATATGTGTAGTTATACTAATATATTTTTTTCTTTTTAATGTGTAAATTAATACACATCACGCACGGAATGCGGGAGATCCGAGTTTGACTTTGGCTAAGATGTTTTGTTTGCAATGGAAATTTTAAATTTTATAGTGAGATAAATTGAGTATTTCACATATATGAGATATAAACCAAGCATTCTCTGTGTGAATTTTCAAATTAAATTTAATTCGAAAATCTCCGCATACCTATATTAATTTACACGTTAATTTGTACGAAGAAAATAAATACATATATTGTACATATATTTGGCATATTGGCTCGTATCGATTTTACTTAGTTGTACATTTTCACGAGAGAGTTTTTAAGTGTTATAATTACATAAAATTGTCAATACAAGACACAAGTTATACAATTATAAAATATAATTATGTGTTATTGATATTAGATACGAAATCTCAGTTTTAATTCAGAACTATTTATCTCTTATTATTCACGCTTGCTGCATTATTCATTTCTCATGCACAGAAATTTTTATATGCATGGATGATTTCGCATGCTCATATCCTTTTATTCGCGATATCACGATACGTGAAGGCGTTCATGATAATATATTTCTTTGGGAGTAAGCTTCCAAGGAGATTAAATAAAAGATCGTCGATTGTGCGGTTATAAACTTGGAGAAACTTAATGCGCAAGTTCCGCGCATTTTCTTTTATATCCGTCATAATTAATTGAAGTTTGAACTTTAAATTACAAAAAAGCTTTAAATTAAAGCTTTTAGCACCAAATTAAGAAGTAAATTGTATTGTTATTACATGAAGCGACTAAGAAAAAAAAATGGAAATTTCTTTATATATGTTCAAAACTCGTAAGACAAAGTGATAGAAATAATGAAGGTTTCTTTTTGCTCGTTTCTTTTCTTCAACGATGCACAAATCTTCGAAATCTTCGTCTACCGCGTCAATATAATACATGAAGACGAAAAAGAAAACGAATGAGAAAGATAGAAAGGCACTGTCAGGAGGGAATGCGGGGGAGAGTGGTGCTAGCAGGAAGACGGCAGAGAGAGACCGGGGCATACTCAGAGGGTGGAAGAGCATCCCTCTTGATGGCGTCACCTCGAGGGCCCAATTAGCGCCAGCACGAGTGTCACTTCGTCGCGGTTTCCGCATACTGGCTGCCGTTGACTGGCGTTTTCTGCCAGTGGTTTCGTTTCTTCTCTCTACGTAGACTATTATATGTATATAGCGTGCGTGATGAGGTGGTTGCATTTTCCGGCAAGCTGCCCCCGTAGGCTTCTTCGTGCCGATCTCCCTCGTCCGTTACTTCTCCCTCTCTCGTCGTCGAAGAATCTTCTTTCTCGATCTTTTATCCGTCGCGGTCTTACCGCATTATCCAATTTTTTAGCTGATATTTCAAGATATAATAATTGGACGCTTCTCTCGGCGAGACGAAAGAAACGGTTGAATTATTTTTCTCCGCCTGAGAAACCAGGCGGAGAGCGAACAAGCTACAACGATATATTCCGCGAAGCGATGCAGGCTATCAATAGAAAAACCATTTTCCATCGGCGCGGAGAACGCGCTGGATAGTGTGTTTTACCCTCCACCGTCGTCTCCATTTTTTTTTTTTTTTTTTTTTTTTTTTTTTTTTTTTTTTTTTTTTTTTTTTCGTCGTCTTCCCTTTTATCCGTTCTGCTCGGTTCCTCGGTTATTTCCATAACGACACTTTATGCAACGTTAATTATTGTCGGCGTAATGAGCTCGAGGAAGTCTTCCAAGACGTGGCTTCGCCGCGTTTCCTCCCTCGCCCACTCTGTCGCGCGCGTCTTCCTTCTTACTATCTACTCGCCTGGTACCTTTCTTTCTTCCACTAGTTAGGGCGCCCGAGTGTCAAAGGGCGCCTCTCTCGTCATTCCCGGAACGGATACTTCGCGAATCTCTGCTTCACCGCGTACTTCCACGGAGCTGATCTTGTTAAGAGACTCGTTCGCTCGCGACTTGTTAGCACGTCTCAGGAGAAGTTCGTCTTCATTTTTCCTTGCTGAGATTGGATGGCGTCAGATCGCTGAAAATGCAATTTAAAGGATGTTAATGTTCCTCGCAGCGATGGTGCCATTTACGTGACCGAAGCGGATAATTGTTGAACAGCGAAAATACGCCAACGTAAAATCAAGAAGCGGCTGTTAATTATTTTTTTATATGTGCTTTTTTTTACTTTTATGTTTTTTGTTTTACTTTTGTCACACATGTTATTTTAATTATCCAACATGTGAATCTTACGCAAATTGAGAAATTTCATTTAATTGTACATTTTATTAATTAATTAATGTATTAAAATTTACGCATGCGCAAATCCAGTGGCAAGTAGTGAGTTTACGTTTGCTTCACCGCGCTGAGGATAAATGCGGAAATTCTGTAAAAACAGGGTGAAGTAGTCAAAAGGGGGAACCCGCACAATACCGTCGTTAGGCCCGGTACAGTCGACAACAACTCTTTCCCGCTATATACCGTGTATCGAGTGTCATTCAATTGCGCATCCCAATTAAATAACAGGCAAAAGGGCGACATAGCGTCGTGAAACGTCTCGACGCCCCTTAATTGCAAGTCTGAAGAAGATTAAAACATTCACGAAGGAAAATGAGACAGCGCGATATGGAAAACAATCTGCCGAAAAGAATCGATTTCACAAGATGGTTTTTTTTTTTGCGACCGCGTGTGGTGCGAAGTAAACATACTCATATTAAGATTTCGCAGTTGTGTGATAAATAATATAATATTTAAGAGTAAACTTATAGCAGAATATTCCGTTCTCGTACAACAGACTGTTCCTTTGTGTTCTTGTGAGTTCCGATGTTTCCGCGCGCTCGGAACGAGATGTTTCGAGATCAGCCAAGCTTCCCTCTCGACAGTGTGAACTTTTAACGGTAGAGGTTTTACGTGCGCGTAAAGAGCGAAATCGTGGCTCGCGAAGGGTGGCGCTCCTTCTCTTTCTTTTCTCTCTTTCTGTCTCTCTCTCTCTCTCTCTCTCTCTCTCTCTCTCTCTCCGTCGCTTCTGACTGTTTCGGGAAAAAAAAAAGATTCGACGGTTTCAGCGAAAACGTCAACAGACGCTGGTTAGGTCTTTCAGCTCGCGACTTGTAGCACGCTTGCGCGCATCTGTTCGCGGAGATGCTGCAGGGTACATCTCTCTTGTGCGCTATTAAAAGGTAACGTAATTAGCACAGGCAAACGAACTAATTACCAGAATACGAACGGCAAGCGGGATGCACAAAAGAACACCGCTCCTCAATCCCTTCGGATTTGTCTGTCTCTTCTCTTTTCTTCGTTTGTTTCTCTCGTTGTAAACGCATCCGTCGACACGACCACATGACGATGTCGTCGATATTCATTTTCACGACCGACGAGTGACGGGAGTATAATTATTCTTAGAATCGAAATGTTAATTAAAGGCTGCTGCTCCGTTTACAATCGCGCGAGAAGAAAACGAATAAAAACGAAATTTAATCATTATTGCAAAGAACACACGTAGATGTACACATTTCTGTGTTCAAGTGTTTATATAGAGTGTTTATAGAGTGAAACACGATTGACAGTTTAAATCTAATGATTGGCACTTGAAGATCTGTAGATTTTTTTCAAGAGTTTCAAAAAATAAATTCTAAAATAACGTTGCCATAACAATTCAAATTAATTCTATTATAAAGCACAAAGTGACCATGTTAACATCTAAAAAAATAAATCAGGATGCCAATCAGTGGAGAGATACTAACTGTAAGCTTCGGTTACTTTACATACATATCGTAGAACAATATCTCAAAAAAAAGCAGAGCTCCAAGCATCCAGTTACAAAACACGTTCTCTGTTTGCACACGAGAAGTTTCTCGCACCTTTTACACACGTAGCTATCCTTGGTATCATCGGAGGGTTAAAGTTCCATACATTGTCGCGTTGTTCCGTGGACACGGTCGTCGCGGCGCGGGCGTGGCGATGAGCAGAGTCGTCGCCACGGGGGCGCGCAAAATGGAAACGTAGTAATTAGTATGCGCGTCCGCACATTATTAACGCAACGGCACTCGCTTCTCTCAACCACTTTCAACCAGTGGCAGTTGACGTTGGAGGGAGGAGTCGCGCGTAACGACAACGCGGAAGTGCACAGCTTTCCTCTGGGAACGCGGTGTCGCGATTCGCACTTATGTTCGCCGAGTGAACCTCCTGGCCGGAAACGTCGACGGATCGTGCACGCGGTTAGACGAACTCGTCTCTTAATGCAATAGGGAGAGGAGGGTAACTTACGGGTCCGTGCATACGCGCCTCTTGTGCGTGCTCGCGTGCGTGTTCGCGCGCGCGATGCCGTTCCGGGTGTCGCGGCGCGCGACACGCATCGTGAACACGACTCATCGTATTCCGCGACGCGAAAATTTTCGCACCCCCTCGCACACTCGCATTTACAAGCGGGGAATAAATGAATCTCGCGAAACTTGGCGAATGTAATTATTTTATGTAATTTTATATACGCGTAACACAAAGTAGCTCTTTTCGACACTTTTTTTTCACTTCTTGAATTGAATAAAAAGATTTTTTTAAATTGAATAAAAAGATTTTTTTAAATTGATATTTGTAAACAGTCTTCATGGGAGATATTGCGTTTCGTGTCGCAGAAAAAACGTAATTTTCAGAGTGGTCTTACACTTTTTTGTATTGTTCTTATTATTATATTAGATTGGCGCAAAAACAACTGCGATTTTTATTATTTATTAAATTTATTAAATGCACTAATCTAATAATTATATTTACACACACACACATATTTTTATCATTGAATGTAAAATAATACAAAATTATTTTTGAACACTTTTCTGTTGATCTTACGGAGTTGAGATCCCGTGTTTTACGTGTGCTTTTTCCCAAACCGCTTCTTCCGTTATCCTTTTGTTCGTACACGAAGGGGGTCTCTACGAGGTCCGGCCTAAATTAAACGTTATAATTCACGCGCGAAAGTTTTCATATCTAATGAGAGAGAGAGAGAGAAAGAGAGAAACGCCGCGTCATCTCGCGTCATGTGCGCGTCTTCGCAGGCGGCTTCGGTTCGACTTGCGCGCGCGTACACGGGACCCGTGGAAAGCGATAAAAATCGCTTTGTAACGCGACTCTATCTATCACACGATTCCGCCAACCGACGCGTTCTCCTCATGACGAACAATCTTGTTTTCGTAGCAAGCAAAATTGCAACGTAAGCAGACATCGATTTGTACAGAAAATTTTACATAACGCTTTTGATAGAAAAATTTTTTAAAGGAAAGTACTCACAAAAAGAGTATATAAAAGCAATTATATAATGTTACAGCGAGAATATATATTCAATGATAAGCGCGTGATAACAGTTGTAGTTCTCTTCTTATCTAAATGTGCGTTTCTGCTGAATTGATCGTATCTAGTTTTTAGATAGGATTTGTTCTTTTGTGTTTAGCGATGCTAAGGGACAACAGATAGAACACCAGAATGCGCGGGCGATAAAGATGCGGTGCTGCATCGATGCGAGAAGAAGAGAAAAGGGAAAGCAGCAGACGGTGACAACGCTCTCGATGATGCCTTGGGTTCTCTCTCTCTTTCTTTCTCGGTTGTTAATCGTTGGTTGCACCCTTTCAACCCTTTCGACCGTGCCTCTATATATCCGTATAGAGCGTTTTCTCGCGCGTCCCGTCCATTAGCCTCGTCCCGTTGACAAGGACGTATCTGCCGGATCGTCAACGTTCTCCCATCTTTGCTCTCAGCTTTGTCGCGTTGTCATGTATGCTTGTCTGTTGGGAGTCAAGAAAAGCTAATGACGAGCGCGTGGATAAGCGTGAAGAGCAAGCGAGCGACAACCGGCGCGTTGTTTTCGCGTTTTTCGCGAGTACGAGAGCGAAGCTTCCACCCACAGCGAGATCCACCTTGTTCCTGACGATCCTGTTCGACACGTCGACTTCACGCACAGTCGGTTCACATTCGCACACAACGGGCTTATTAAGCACGAGGGTGAGTTACGGAATAGTTGAGACAAAAAGTGCGATGCTTGAGCAAATGCAAGAATTTTTTCTTGCACCTTCTATACAATGAAAGAGCAATTCGATGCGTTTTTGTTTCTTCTTTTGCCGTGATGTAAATGTAACAAGTATCAAATATAAGTAATGAATTATATTTGCTACTTTTATTTACTTTTTTTTATAATAATTAAATGTATAATTAACAGTTGAGTTTTATTGTGTTAAAGCTCGTAAAATTCTAAAAAAGAATCTCAAAATCTATATATTAGGTATACAACGCTTAATTTTATTAGGTATAATTTGTACGGCATTACTTGATGAATTAATTTCCGTTTTTATTGTGCACTAAGCATTACGAAAATTTTGATGTATTTTTTTACGCTTCTTCTTCGCCGTTATTTCATTGCGCGCGACTTTACTTCCTCGACTTCTTCAGCTTGTTCAGCATCACCCCTTTCTCCGGTCAGTGACTCTCGACTCAATCTCCAACAAGCAGTCCGGTGCTTTTCTGGGACATTCGGCAGAGACGTCGGCAGACCGAGGGTGATCGTAGGAAAGGAATGCGAGACGACAGAGGTCTATACGTTTGCGCTCGGGCATAGAGGAGGTCGGTCGTAAATGCGAAACCGGTGTGTATGGGTGTCGTGTATGTGTGTCCGTACGTACGCGCGTATATACGAGTCCGCCTTGCTCGAGCCAAGCCCAAGGGGTTTACGAACACAATAGTTTGAAATATTCGAGCGCCCTGGCAAGAAGTTGCCCTCTCGCCGGTAATTAACGAGTTAAAGTTCGGCGTCGCGACGCTATCTCGCTCCCTCGTTTCCTTTCACCCGTGACTCGCATCCTGGCATCTTCGTCGTCGCTGTAAGACTCCCAACACCCATTAGCCGAGTGCCACGTTACGGGGAACTCTCCTTTTGGCCGCCAAGAAAACCGAGCGTCCCCCCTTTTGCCCCACCACATCCTGGAAAATTATATCGCTGTCCCTTCACACTGAGCTTTGGCAGTTATTCGCGTTTGCTTTTATTTTTGTCGTCGCGCTGCTAACGCCATTCAGAAGCCTTTCTATAACCTATAGCAGTTGTCGTCCGTTTTATTTTTTTTTTTTTTTATATTACATATTATTTTGTTCGCGCATTCAAACAGATGAATTGTGTGTTTTTAATTGTAGCTTCATAAAACGGTTTAGAGGAAAAATAATGAGACAAACGACACGCACGCGCGATAATAGTCTGCATGTGAGTATATAAACTCACTGTTTGTTTACACGCAATTTATGTAGACACCGTGTAATCTATGTAGATAACGCTTGCAGAGGTTGTAACACATCTCCTTTGTTTCCGGCCAAGGGTTTTGCTCAAACAGATTAGACTTAATTCAGAAATGTTCTCTTGCAGAAATTTAACTATGTACCAAGATAATAACATGCGTATAATTTATTAACAAAAATATTAATCGCGTTCTTTCACAAATAATTTCTTTGTCTGAACGAAGCGAAAAAGACGCACAAGTAGATGAAAATAGAATAAAAACTTGTAATCTCTCTCGTTCATTGCAAATTATGCTGGAAATATTATCTTATCGCAAAGCATAGCTACTATATACTGAAGTCGACTCTTGAGATAAATCGACGAAGTTGGTCGGTATTAGACAAAGTAACTTACCAATGGGACACGGGTTTTGAACTCTAAGCGGACGGAGGGGAAGTTGAGAGGATAGAACGGAGGGAATTCAAGTTGCCCGGTGACAGTTCAAGTCTCCTTGGAAACTGTTTCTCCGGATAGCGCGGACATTCGTCGAGAATTTGGTAGGTCTCTCTCTCTCTCTCTCTCTCTTTTCCTGTAGATCAAATATGGCTCGTATGTACGTACGGTATCCGAACGGTTACAGCCTTATCTCTACAACGCAAAAGTTGTACGACACGTACAAATTATTAGAAATTAATCACAATTTGTTAGTCGAATATTCATTAAAGTGGTGTTAACAATGGAATTTATTTTTCAGTTTTTTTTTATTTTGATTTAATTAGTTTTTTTTTTTTTAACTATTTTATTTTCTAACTCACGTGTAATGTATTTTTTTAATTTGCTTCCAATATAAACTATATCATTTGTATTATAGTTTTTATCATATGTATGGAAGAAAGAAAGGGACCACGGCTTGTGCTACTAGAAATAATAGCGTACTCGATCCTGGATTAAAACATCACACCCCTTCTATCGTCTTAAACATATGCAGATCGCATACCCTCGCCTGTATACACACGCGCGCGTCCACCAGGAACTCGAGTATTTATGTATTCAAATCCCCGCGCTCATCGAGTGGAACGTTTGTTGGCTTTTCTAATAGAACCGTTTATTCTTGCATTAGCATATGCACATACGCCCGACATCGCGTACGCGATACGCCGAGATTCGTCCAAGAGTTCTGCGTACACAACACACACACACAGGAGTATATCGATTATCGTTGTCTTGCCTCCGTATTCTCCACGCATGCTACATTTTATCCTCTAACGTATCGCGGACTGGCGATATAGACGATAAAAAGTTTTGATAGATCGCGTTCGGAAGATACGAAAAAAAGAGAAATTAATATCTTAAAACTTTTTTAAGACAAAGTTGTTTTATTTTGTAACATAAACACAACGTGTACTTATACATACATACATATACATATATATACTTGTACATAAAAAATAGTATTATAGGTATATAAAATAACATATAAATGAAAATCATTGAATTTCACTATATATGTACGGATACTTCTGCTCTATTTCTAGTGTTTTTCCAATCACAAGATCGACGTAACTCAAAAAGTTGTTTTACTTGTCTTTAATTACCAGTGGAAGAAAATCAGCTCATATCATGTTATTTATTTAATTTCATTTTTAATGAGAAAGAGAGAGAGAGAGAGAGACAGAGAAAGTAGCTTGACTAAACATCCATAGATATATCAATCGTCCGGAAGAGTGCAAGCGGTCCTAGAGAGAGAACGAGAGAGCGAGAGAAGGGCGAGAGACACTCGGGTGGTAAACAAACTGTCTGAAACACTCCGGGACGCTCCATTCCATTCGAGAACCCTGCGAGCCCCGTAGGTCCTCTCGACGGGCATTATCTCGGTACATATTTAAGTGCATGACATGAAGACTGCTGCCCCTCTTTCCCTAGCCGTCCCCGTGGCCTCTACTGCCTCCCCCCTTCCCTCTTCAGCTCACTCCTCGCCCTTGCCACCCTCTATCCATCCCTTAACGCTGTCCGTCGCGGCGGCAGCGGTGGCTTCTGGAAGTCCTCGTTTCCCGGCCGTCGTCGCCGCTGCTGCTGCGGCCGCTGTTGCTGTCATATGCAGTCCTGGGCGGGTCATCAGATACTACAGCTCAGATAGTAGTGAGCAGAACACGCAGTCAACGCATGCGCCCCGCGCATACAATCTCGCGTGCACACTCGCAGGTAGAGCGACTTGCATACGTCATCAGGGCTAGCCGCGTGTCGGAAGGCATAAGGAGAAGAGGGGCAGTGTGTCGGGAAGTAGGACGACGCGCAGCAGAGAGATGTGAATCGCGGTAGCCGTAGCCTTGCGCGAGGAAGCGGGTCGAGAGATTCTCGCTTCCTGTCACAAATAATCGCGTAGCTGGATGCTTCCATCCGTTCGTTGTCACTTCGCAATGGAGCTGTATAAGATTAAGATTGCGTACATCCCCTGTATCACTTTTCGATCGCTTTCGATTCAGATGTTTGAGTAAACATCCATTCTTTCTTCGGGACTTCCGATGCACTTTGATGCAACGCAATCATTATCGTCAGGCAAATTTGTACAAAATACACATGCCGTATCGGTCAGAATCAGCGATACGTCGAGGGTAGTTGGTTTATATAGACGACGATTGTTGGAAGGAATAGAAAGTAGTGACGAGAGGACGAGAGAACTTGCGAGAAAAAGAGAGAGAGAGAGAGAGAGAGGACTCAATACCGATTCAACGATTCCGGGTCGTTTAGCATTCCATCGACAATCCGAATCGTCGACTACCGACAGGAAAGTGAGAGTCCTTCCTCCGCCTCGCCTCTCCGCCGCTTTCTTCTCACCCCCTTCTTCGCCCTCTCGTCGCTATTATGCTCGTTCCTCGTCAGCTGACTGTTGATCGGTTCTATCGCTTTCCATCACTCGCGACCGCGCGGTGCTCCTCGTCTTTTTCTACGCCTCGTCGAGCGATCTCCTCCTGCTATCCCGGATTCTAAGTCCCTCATCCTCTCGTCGCACCCCGCCGACGACATTGCGAGCATCGAGAGTGACGTCGAGGGCGCATTGTCCGGATCTTCGGAGAGATCCAGAATATCCCGCACAGCCGTCTCCTATGTGTCCTACCTCTTCTCCTTCACTTCCTCGGGGAAACTCCCGAGATGACGGGAAGCCCCGTCGAACGTCGACGCTAAACGAAGGTTTGAATCCGCGCGATTTCTCTGTCTTCGGGAATCGGTTTAACGTCTCGTACAGACCAGATGTGTTTGTAAACCTTTGCACATAAAATTGCAGTATGATGCTTTAATAATATCTTAACAATGATAAATATAACTTCATGTATAAAGGCATTAACGCCTCTGCCGTTCACTTTTCCAGTCTCTGAATTGTTTTTTGACATTCAAAAATTAAAAATTACAAAGTCAAAAATCACAAAAATTAAAAAAATGAAATATTCTAAAGATCCATGTTTGAGATGGGGGAAAACACAAATTTGGAGTTTCACTTTGCGTCGATACTAGCTATTTTTTTTCTAGTTTTTTGATGGTACACTGTGTGTAATACCTACGGCTCTATTTCGCGATTGACAGGACACGCACACGCACACATCGAACGTTCAAATATTAACGCGCGCGTTGGGTAGCGCTTGATAGACTCTCGTTACGAGCTGCCTCAGTTTGACTTTTTGACGAACGATAATTGCTGCGCGCCGAAATTACGATTAAACGTGTACCGCGAGACCGAAAGAATCGCCGCGATTTCGGCACGACGCGTCGCGTCGCGTCGACGTGACCGCTGGGCATTATGCGCGGAATGGAATCGCGATTACACGCGACCCGGCGCATTGTGCGACCAGCACCGGGTATTTCGTGACGCGAATCGTTAAAAACGTATCGGCATTGTGTGTTATAGGTGGGAAAAAGAGAAAAACAGAGAGAGAAAGAGGAGTGGGAGAGAGAGAGGAGAGAGAGAGACACGCGCGCTGCTGGCGTATTTTACCGCGTGCCGATGTCGCGGCGGTGTTTTGCGTCAACGAGCGTAACGAGCCCACGTTGGTTTATTAAACGTTCCGACCCGTAACTTATTGCGCAAACGACTAATTATTTTTGTGAAAAGCCATCTCGCTAGCCAAACCCGACGACATTTCGACGTTTAATTAATGTCCGTATAGTGCGCGTTGGTGCGAATTCGTGAACAGCGCAATTTCTGATATATAACAGGATTTTTAATGAATTCTCCTGGAGAGACAAAATAACGAATTTTTTTAAAGTACATGACACCAATTTTGACAAATTGTAATTTTTCACACATTCAGGATATTTCTCTTCACATTGTCTAGAGTTTTTTTTTTGTAGCAAATTTGCGGTTAATTGTTATCTATCGTCATTCACAGATACGAGGTTGTTTTTCCATACAGTAGCAATATTAACGCATCAAAACTCTCTTTAGATTTGATATCAATCCATTTGAATATTTATTTATCTATAATTAAATCTCAAATCACGCAGGAGAGTTTCTAATCGATACATTGCCGCGGATATCCTTGATCGGTCGATTTATATTCTCCGTTTGATGTATACTTCTCGCATAAAATTCATCGATCCCTTTTCTTCGCGACGTGATCCTCGCTACGTCGAAAATGTCTTCCCACTTATATTTCCACAGCGCGAGCGGTTAACGCGCGGTATGCACGCCAGTGGTGGTAAGAAAGAGAGAGAGAGAGAGAGAGAGAGAGAGAGGGGAGTGATCTCAGAGTCATTTAATTTTGTTTATGCGAGCACTTTGGAAGACGTAAACACGGTATCTCAATTCACCGACGTAATTTCGCCTCACCCGGCCGGCCCAGCTGGCTGCGTTACGATTATGGCGTAATCATATCGGATTGTTATTATGGCTGATGGCCCGGCCGTGGGGTCGTCGTTGCGGAAGGGTGGGCAGGCTTATCTTTGAAATATGCTGATAGGCCATCCTCTTTCGGAACTCGGTGTGCCAGAGATTCGCTCTCTCTTTCTTCTCTCGCGAGAGAGACTCGGTTCCTCTTCAACCTTCTTCTCGCCCTCCTCGCGCTTTTCCATCGTATTTTCGCGCGCGCCATGGCTACGCTTTATCGCGGCAGGGGCGCGAGAAATTGCCTAAGGATCCGGCTTCTTTCCCTTGGCTTTTTCTCGCTTTCGTTTTTATCTCGGCGCGAATTTTCAATTCGCGCCACGCGCATTCTTGATTTTTTCGCGGGGGCACACATCGTGTGCGGAACGTGCCATCGGGAAAAAACACTAACGGTGTGATATGTTCAATAAAGATCTTGGTGAAGATCCGCGGCGTGAGTTATGTACATCTCGTAAAAATGTATTTTGCGTATTTCAAAAGTCGCGGCGCGAACGTTAAGATTACGTTGTTGAGACTGTCAATAGATAAGTTTATATTATTTTTGTCTATACGTTGCTTGTTTATTAAAACCTTTTATTCAATATTGCGATAAAATGTGCAAACGAGCGTAGACGTGAAGTGCCAGTAATTGCTCTCAGTAAAGACGTTAGCGCGTGGAAATAATGTTAGAAGCCGCGACAAACAGAACGCAAGGATCCGCCTCCTCAGCCGCAAATCCAGACTCTTCTGGGGTCGCATTGTTCCCGATCCCGCCGCCGTCGACATCATCAACGTCCTCGTCACGGTGACATCCGTATTAGACATTAGACTACCAAATAAGTGGGTACGTTCCGCAGAGGGGGTCGGTCGGAGCAGCGATCACCCCCATGTGGCACCCGCATGCCGCCCCCTGGGGGATGCAATCAGAACGTTTCAATCAACGGTCGCTCCGTGAGCGCGGGACGTCGAGGAAATCGGCGGGGTGAGGACGTAGGGTGAGTCTTGTGATTACTCTGATAACCAACGTGCATTAAATCTTGGACCGAGGAGGGCGGAAACCCCTTCCGCCCTTTGTCGCCGACCGAGTGGTTTTAAGGCGGTGAGTCACGGAGTGCGTTTTAAAGTGGATGCGGGGGTTTGCGATTTTATCGCGATATCTTGTAACGACGCGTGAGATTTTCGCGATAATTAATCGATTCAGATTTTCGCTCGCTGGCGACGAGTTTCATAATTGTCCGAGAAATATATTCAACTGAAAAACGAGTTGCCCGCGAATTGTTATAATTGTAACACGATGTAAAATCGCGGATTCTTCTAAAGTAAACTTGCGCTGATTGGTTTTTAACGAGAAGAGAGATATTGAATCAAGCAGCCTCAGTTTTTGACGCTTAAGTCGAGCGGTGCGCAGTACGAAGTTAAAACGAACTGAACGCTCAAGCGTTCAACTTATAGAATTTTGGAATCGCGCAGCGGACGGGTCTTGCAAAGGGCCGGCGCGCAAAATAGTCGACGAGTCGATCGGCCGTTGCGCCGGTCGTTCGGTCTGCTGATCCGCGATTTTCGTCGTCCCTCCTCGACGCACGCACGCCCATACACGCGGGCGCGCTCGTAATCCGTGTGGACGCGAATGAATGGCGAATGAATGGGGCGCGGAGCGAATGACGAAAAGTTAATCACGGCTCACCATATCGTTGCGCGCCGGGTTTTCGGGGGCGCACCGAGGAGGCGGACGGGGCAGGGTGTCCCCTTAATTCTCTTGATTACATGGGCGTATCTCGATCGCGGGCACCGCGCAACCCTAGGCACGATCCTGCACCTCTCTTTAGAATCATATACCACCGATGAGCTCTTTCTCTTTCGCGTTCTTTTTTCTTTCCCTCCCCTTCCCCCCCCCTCGTTTTTCGTATCGCTCTCTTTCAACGTGGCTCCATATGGCGAAGTTTGTTTTGTTCGAGCTTACAACGTGCACTGTTACGAGACAATTACGGCGCTTACGGCGAGTCATCTTGTCATAGATGGTCGCTTCGAAATGATTAGCCGGTGACTAAATCGAGAACAATACGGAAACAACCATAATCGCGTTTGTTGAAATGTCATAATGTAAAACCCGCGACAGTGGAAGGAAAAAAGTGACTAAAAAACATAATATTTCTTAATATATTATACACAACAGTATGAACTCTGTGTGATGAAAACTTAATGTTAGTAGTTTTGTTCCTTGTTTCATATTATTTCTTTACGGTGACAAAATGACTTACGCGATTTCTTTGTCAAACGGCATAGCGAGAGACGCATCTCGAAGTATCGGGAGTATCCTAAACACAGATCGGCAGGCGCTATCCAAAACTCGAAGGACGAGGGCAGCAAAGGGCTTGAAAACTTTCGAGGGGGTAACTCGATTTCAGAGATTGTTCTATTGGTAGTGAGTGCCAACCGGCAAAGTGAATTGTAAAGTAATTGCATAAGATTAGTAGCGCCGAGGCGCGGAAGGCACTCTGTCGGTTACTTCCAGTTCAATGAGTCTCAACGACTTTACTTTGATTCGTTCTCTTCCTCTCTCCTTCTTTCTCTCTTCCTCTCTCTTTTCTGCCTCCTATACTACCTTCCTCCCCGGCTTTCCTCCCCCTCCTCTCTCTTCTCCTCGCTCTTTCCATTCTGTCTTGCTGTGGATAGTCTTCTCTCCCCTCTGCGCTCACTTTGTGTTCCATTTGCGTTTCATCGGGCTAATTTGTTGAGATACCGCTTGCCAATATTTCAGTCCTTTTTACCTCATTGGCTTGAATAAAAGGAGGGGCGTTTGAACCGCGATCTCGAAGCGGATAATTGCTTTCCGGCTGCTTGTGGCGATACGACGAGATCTCCGAATAACTCGCGCTTCGTGCTTCCCACCGTGTAGATTTCAATAGTGTGTGCGATAATTGAGATGAAATGAGAGATACGATTTTGTTAGCAACTACGTTGGGAGATAATCGATTCAGCGATAACATTCGCGAATGGAAGGAAAATATCGATGCGTGAATTTATTTCCCGCAATTCCCCCCTCGATATTGTTTTGCAGGTTGCAATTTAAAGACACGATAATCGAAGAGATCAAGTTATGCGCATCTAAATTTGAATTTAAACATGATTCACTCACTCGTGAAATATACAATTACTTTTTTCAATATGAATGAAAAAAACAGAAACGAGATAACAATAACTTCTAAAAAAACCGCATACTTATAAGTCGAATAATCAATATAAAAATGCAGGAAAAGAAATTACTTTTTCAAATACACTTATAGGACGCGCGTCTCGGTGTTTTCCAATTATAGAAAAAAAAAAAAAAAAAAAAAATCTCCGCGCGAATAATCCCCGTTGAATCCCTTCGGAGGACCCTCGAGCACAAATTAGGTACAATCCATTAAGAAGCGCTTCGCGAATCTTCTCCGCGGCTCCATTTTCGAGTCGGTCGTAGGACTTGGATCGGTAGTGGCAGGCGGGCGGGTGAGGGCGGAAAAAAAGCCCGAGGTAAGAGAGGTAAGAATCTACGTAGAAATTCGCGCGATTGGAACGCAGCCCTCGTCCCTATTCCGGGGACGTGTACGAGTGGAAATTCGCCGACTGCGAAATGGATTTGCGACAAGGTGACGGCGACGCGAACGAGGAATTCTGATAAGGAACCGTCTCTTCTCTCCGTTCTTCGTCTCTCGCTTGGGAGAGAGAGAACGACATATTCGAAAAGACAGCGTGATAAAGAGAAAAAAGGATAGAGTAAACTCAACAGAGAGAGAGAGAGAGAGAGAGAGAGAGAGAGTGAGGAAGAGAAACGAGGAACAAGGAGAGGAGGAGCGAGAAGGATAGATACGCGAAAGAGACTCGAGCGGACAATGTCCGAGTAATGGTTGCCTCGGGCTACTTTTATATCCCGGTCGCCCTGTTGAAAGCTAATGTCCGTGATAACGCCTCGTTCCCCTGTACTGACCGGCAGCACCATCCCTTAAACCTCCTGCGCTTCCTCGTAGCCCCCGGCTTGTCTCGCATTCGTTCACGTATCTTGCACCTTTCCGGAGAATGTGCTTCCGCGAGAGAGAATTCTGATGGCAAAGGCAAACGTATTCGTACTACGCTGTCCGTCGGGCGTATTATGACATGGAATTTGCAAAACAGAGAAGTGGAAGCTCTTCTGAAACGCGCGCTCGCCGAATATTCACGAGTGTTGCAACAAAAAAGAGAAACGTTCGCACATCTCGTTCGATTATTATTGTATTATTATTTTTGTCTTGTAAAAACTTAATTCGTTCGGTTGTGTTACAGACTGTGAGTTGCGTAATTATTTTTTCTTTAGGATTGTTTACAATTTTACACATTATAAATGGCAACTTGTTCACACATGCGCGCATTTTTATTTTATTTATTTTATTTTATTTATTTTATTTATTTATTAACCGCCACCACTTACTCACTTTGTTAGTTCGATTCTATAGCGCTACGCGTTTCGTCGATGATTTTAAATTCAGAGAAGAATCACCGAGGCGTAATATACGGGTCGCGGGCGAGAATGCGATATAGTTGTCGTGTCAACAATTTAGCGAAAAGTGGGGTGCCAGGACACTCGACTTAATGCGGCGAATTCGAACAGCGAAACGGCAGGAGCGCGACGACAGTGTGCCTTCCGAGATGTATCCATGCATCCAGGACCGCCCTTAGCCCGTCGTTTCTGAGCTTTCTGGGGTCGTGCGTGGGGTCGGCGCGCTTCAGGGGACAGCTAATGAAATATCCGTGCCGGTTTAACCGAGTTACAAGCCCCGCGAGTCACCCCAAAGGCGAAAAACGCCGACCCCACGAACGGTACCATCTCTGTCCTCTCGCTACAACAACAAGAAAACATATTGTCCGCGAATATACTCGCTCGGGGCTGTCTAAGCTTGCCGACGTGATTGTAAAGTTACAGAAACAAGCAAAAAGGGAGATGGGAGAATTCCGAGTATTTTTTTACTCGAGTATATATATATATATTTTTTTTTTTTTTTTAATAGATAGTGACAATTGATTTTCTTTGAGTTGAAGAGAGAAAATCAAGTGTCTCGCGCGTGAATAAAATTATAAGTGAATGTAGAATTATTTCGCTCTGTCCGTATCGTGTGGGTAGGATTGTCGATCTCTCGAACAGTTTAACATCTGATCAATAGTGTAAATTTCCTCTCCTCGTGAAACACAGATACACCCTAGTCGCTCGACGACACCTACTGCAGCTTCTCCCACGATCACTTTCACCTAGCTTAGGATCATCACCTAGGGCCTAACGTCCGTGCGCGCTGTGCAAACCGGCGGTACGCTACATTAACTCGATCCATCATGCAGCAGGAATCGACTTAACTCCCATATACGCGGTGCACGTTGGCGCACTTGGATTGAGATATAATGAGCGATTATATACATCGCGACGCAATAGAGCGTTCCTTTTTTGCTCGAGAAAAGCATATTGATTTACATGCAATTTTATCTAAATGCGTTATTGATAGAGGGAGGGTGAATAAAATAGCAGGGTTATTTGAATTCGCGCCTCATCGAAAAACCGTGATACTGGAACATAAGAATTGCATTAAGCAGTCAATGGAAAGAAGTGTTTGAAGAATATATATAGTACTTTGTCACATTTCTATTTACATTAATGTGGCATAGAAAAGTTTGTTACCCGGAAGCCACCGCGAGGCTCTCTCTCTTTCTCTCTCTCTCTCTCTCTCTCTCTCTCTCTCATTCCACGCGACAATTTTATCAGGTAGAAATGACCGCTAAATCAACGTCTCACGCTTCGCGCTAGGTATATTTACGCTCTGTTCGTAAATTAGCAGTAAGGTAGCAACCGCGCTGCAGTCGTTTATCATCATCAGTGGGCCAGCGCGACATATACGCGTGTACTTACTCGCACATAGTTGCTTATCAAAACTGTCTAAAATATACACCCCCGCGCGCGCGCGAGCGCCAAGTGGACTGTATTAAATTTAAATAAAAATACCGACAACCGTGTTCACACACAAGCCGAGCCTATAAATCAGTGCGACAGCCAGCCGACCGACCAGCTCCAGGAGAATAATACCCTATATTTATGTTCTTCCCCATAAAAACCCCGTTCACCCGACACCCCTTCCTCACCTTTGCGGCGCTGTCCGTGCGAAGCGCTCTACGTCGGACGAGTCTGTATGTAGGGAGCGGGGAAACCTCGCGAATTTCTCTCTTTTGACGAAAAATTTTATCAATCTTCGTCGAAAATAAGATAAAAGACGACGAACGTGTGAGAATTATGGGTATCCTTTTATCCGGCGCGCTGAAAAATGGAAAAATATTCGACGGACGCTCGTTTCTCTCTCGGCTCTTGCGTCTCTCTCGCTGTTTCTAAGTAGCGCTCGCTTGATACCGCGTGAATTTCGCTAACGGGAGTCCATGAAAACGTGGATGCACCGTGACGCGATATATATATCCCGCGTTCTGCACGGCGCTTAATTTACGCCGCCCGCAGGGGACTTGCAGGATGCACCTACGTTGGTATGGACGTACCTTAATCTATCGCCCGGAGCGGTTCAGGGTGTGGCACACCAGGTTGGATTATGTGACCGGGAGCCATAATGAGGACGGCGACAGGATAAATCACTCCTTTCCTACGCCAAGGATAATCATAATCCCGCGCGATCCTGTTCCCGGGAGTTTTGCATGCTTGTTCAGTCTCTCTCTCTCTCTCTCTCTCTTCTTCTATGTACATATATATATATATTTCTTTTTCTCTCTTTTCCTCTCTGTCTCCCTTTATCTTTCTCTCTTTTTCTCTCTGCCACAGGGACACCGAATTCATTTTTCCCCGGCTTCTTCCGTCTCTCGAGAAATTTCTCTGCCATTCCTCTTCTCTCTCTTTCAATTTTTCTCCCTATCTCTCGCTCTCTCTCGTCTTTTTTCTTTCTTTCCGCCCGTCTCTCATTCGTTGTGCTACAGCCCGTTACTGCTCCGATGTGTTCCGGGAAGATCTCGACAAGCTCTCCATGAAAAAAGTAGACCGGAACGGTAGCGAGGCATTTTAAACGCAGCATTTCGTCTTGCCGCTACCATTAATAAATGATAACGAATACGGATAGTTCGAATTTTGCAGGAAACATATTCAAAGATATAAATTTTTGTGCATGTGTGTATTTGGATATAATAAAATAAAGTTTTGTATCTCTCTTTAAGGAAATGTTACAAAACGTTATTTGAGAAATAAGATTTTACGAGGTAATAGATCGTGTCGGTAAATCTTGCAAAACGTCTGAATTTGCAGCTGTATGTATCATCGTGTCAGGATAATGCGAATTACGAGGATAATAACTTTTTTTTTTTTTAAGCTCACGATATGGAGATCGGAGACGAAGTTAAACGAAAAATAACGTCTTCCCGCGTCATTTCCAGGTCTCCTTACAGCCGCGTTAACGACATATTTTTAGCGGGCGTAACTCGACTTTATTGGACAATTAACGCTTACCCCCGCATTCCCCTCCGGCGCCGGTTTTCTTCTCTTAGTTGCGTTTTCTATATATATATGTATATTCCCCGAGACGATAAGACTTTTTTAAATCTTACGTCTCAACCGTAACAAAGCGAAATATTTCGGGATAATGAGTTTAGAGATGAGAGTTTTATCAAGATAAAACGAAAATAATGCGTAAAAAAATTATATAAAAATGTATACAGGTTATTCAAATATTCGATAGTTAATATTTTATTTCGATATTTAATATTTAATACGTGTAAATAACAATTCAGTCTGCGATATAATTATTTACCGTTACCATTGGTTATTATTCATATGTCATGTAAGTCTTTTCTTTTCATTGTGTTCTGTTATGTTAGACAGACACAATCGCGCACCACGAAGATCGGCGGGGAAAGGCTTACTCGCTTCGCGAACAAACATTCCTTGGCATCACCGCGCGCATCTTCCGCGAGCTCCTCTCAAAGGAATTTAATGGTTCAGTCGACGACAAGTTTGTCATCCGGCGTATTCAAGTCCGATGGGAACACGCGGTTACTCTTTTTCCACGCGCGTCATCCCTCACGCGCGTTTTACTATATATACGCGCTTACGTTTTCTCTTTTCTTCTGGTTCCACAAACTTACGTTGCATTCATAACGCGAATTCGCTTCGCGACATAATATTTTTTCGATTTTTCTTAACGCATAGTTTTTTTTTCTTATTCACGTTTATACACATTCGTCGCGATATTTGTATTTCCTGTCGCCGAAGAGAATCACTTCCGAGTTCCTTCGCAGGTTCATTCGTTGTTTTGAAATCGTACTGTGTGCATCGTATATACAGAGCATGGTGGTAGATGGTTCTCTCGACGCGCGCCACACATCTCGAGTTTTTTCTTCTCTCTCTTTCTCTCTCTCTCTCTCTCTCTCTCTCTCTCTCTCTCTTATTAAGCCGTCTTTCCATCTTTTTTTTTTACTTTTCAAGTCTGCGCTTAATTAGCAGCGCATACGTGCAGAGTATTCAAGTGGACGGTAGTACACTTCTTCTCTTCAAGGAAAATTATTACGACTATTTTACACAGCCGAAATTATCTCATTTGCGAATTCAATTAAGCACATAGACACATTTCTAAATATATGTACATATATATATGTATATATATGTATATCTTCAGGTGATGTCTAAGGTGTACAGTCATGACATGTAACCAATGTTTTCATCACTGCATTGTTTTGGCAGAACGTTACTTAGTCTTTTCGAATTTAATGCATTTTCCATGTACAACTACCATTCGGTAGGTGTTCTCGTATCGGGGACGCCATTTTGGGTTCTCTGTCAATGAGAAGTACACCCTTTCGTCGGCCTTAAGAAGCCCTCGAGTTCCGTCGGACCACTCGAAACTATTTTCGTATCGTGGTGAAAAGAAATCGATAAAGCTTCCGAAGGGCGGTTCGATTGAATAGAGACAAGAAGGGTGCTTCTATGGGTGAGCATGATTTTTTTTTTTCTAAACTTCCGCTGGCCATATCCACGTTTACATTGGATCTGGTTATGTCACCGTGTTACTTTGCACGCTTCTAATGTTCTCTCGCAAGTAAAATTAATTTATCTAAATTTGCTAAAAGCAAAATTTTTTGTCTTAAATGAAAAAGATTTTAATCTGAAAATTTAAATGTTTTTATATGAAATAAATTAAATTTTTTATGCTCAATTATTTTATTGTTGACAAAATGCTACGTTATGTCGTTCAATTCGCGAAACAATTAAAAATTGCGTTAAATCTTATCGATAACTCGGTCGTTTGATTTAACTATCGAAAACCCGTGCGAAAACGAACACGCGGCGCGTTTAAGTTCGATCTTTTCTAATTCAACACACACGCAAGGAGCAAGTATCCACCCCAACGCATAACCATTTTAAAGGTATCGTCCTCGTGTTGCGCGCGACAGAACTTTTAGTAGACCAAACATTTCGTGTTTCGAATTACTCGCGGTGCGCGAGTATTTCACCGCCGATATGCGGGCTCTTAGGCTCATATTGTTTTTAATACAAACATTTTGTATTTACGCAAAGCTTTTCCAACGGAATGATGACGAATGCGCTGAGCAAACTCTCGCGTAAAAGCTTATGATATTTGGAAACAAATATAATATTTTGTCATCGCGAAAGAGTAATTATTTCCCGCACGCGTCATCAACAAACAAAGTTTTACAATTATATCGTTTTTATTTCTTTTATATTTTTTATATATTATTTATTTATTTTTATCATCTTTTTTATTTTATAGAAGATCGTCGCGTTCCTTTTCCTATGCAGCAATTCTCTCCTGCGGCGTCATTATTTTTCGCGCGGTTCTTTCTCTTTTTTTTTCTTTCTTTTTTTTTTTTATAACTGGACCGAGAGAAAGAATCGTGCGCGGAGAGTGCGCGAGATCGGTGAGGGTTGATCGTACCGAAAACGGGGGTTAGTCGTCGGGGCGACGATTTACCGCGAAATCGGAGCACGTGTTCCTGGCACCAGGAGCCAATGCTGACAACCTCCAATAACTCAAGCAAGCCTTCGGTTCTCTCTCTCTCACACACACACACACATCTCTAAATTGCAAAGACTTGGTATACCGCATTGACAGATGTACACACGCCCCGCTCGTGTCGACTCGCTATATTAAATATGTGCTCGCTTCCGGCCATTCGTGCTTTTTGACTTTCAGAAAAATTAAGCGAAAAAAATGAGAGGGAATAAGTGTTAATATAATATTGCGCGTAACGTAATGAAATCTAGTTTTACCAATTTAATTTTTATAATTGCGCCATAGTTACTCTGGATATAGACAATATATGTAATATACGCTGAAAAAAATAGTGATTGCAATTGTCAATTTTTTTTCCATTAGCTGCGCGCGATATAGAACACATCGTGACACCTGACGCATACCTATACCTTCTCTCCACGGTAACGGCGCGTGATTTTTCGCATACGAGCGGTATGGCGGTTAATTGCGCCGCGGCAACCGGCGTCAGCCGATCAAGAAGGGTGCGATCAATTATCCAGCAGTATAACCTCCAACTAATCTGCCTAATCCTGCCGTACGCAGAGAGAGCCCAGCGAAGCGCGGCATAATCGCTCGTCGATCGCAATTACCGGGCTGTGGTTAATAAGGAGATCACCGAGGGGCGGTTTCCTGGAGCGGACGACGCGGGAACAAGGGAGCGGTTTCGAGAGATATATATATATACGCGGGCCGGAGACGCAACGGAGGACGGGGTGTTATGCGCGGAGTTGGACCGGGCCAGACGCGGGCCGGCGAGCACATTCATTCGGCCCCGGTAATCGGCTTACGGATTGCCAATCATCGGTCAAAGAGCTGACGAGAGAGAGAGAGAGAGTGAGAGAAAGA
>QVOB01024339.1:0-13580 GCA_014839585.1 Pseudomyrmex concolor
GCGCCTGGCTAAAAGTCAGCACTGATTGGCGACGTGTGACGTTTTGTGTCGAATGTGTCGACTGTGTCTCCTAAAAGGAAAGCAGCGATTGTAGACTCGCCTGCGATCTTTTTTGCGTCAAAGTTGGTAACATTGGCCTTAGGCTAATAAATGAGAAAGCAAACAGAAGGGAAGATAGAAGCAGATGGAAGAGTAGAAGATATATCACATGTTATTGACAGATTGTATTACTGAATACAATACTCAAAAATGTGAAACACGATTTATTTTTACTAGTCACAATCTATTTGATATCTACTATCTATAGTTAAATAGAGAATATGTATTTTCTGTATTTGTAATATAGGTAAAAAGTAACACTCCCAAAGTATGAAGAGTTGAGTAGTCAGTTTAAGATTATTTGTTTTACAATCTGTTTTGCATAACGCTTAATTGTTTGTTTGTATAATGTTTATATAGATTTTAATCGTGTCTATAATTAAATCAGCTTCAATATTTACGTTGTGACAAAAATGGATCCATCGAAGAGCGAGGAGCAAATCGAGTCGGCGCTTATAGAGAGTCTGTCGGCCGAACAGAATTCAAGGTGCGAGTCGCCAAAACGCGGCACCACGCTTTCCACCAGCACGAGCAGTTTTGAGGCATTGGATCCACACGACCCAAATTTGAGTCGACTGGCAAACACAATGTTTCAGAAGACTGGTGAATATTTGCAAGAGGAACTCACCGCCACACATGCAGACTACCGGTTACTGGAGCGTTTGAACAAAGAGACAATCGCGAAATACACGGAGCTGAAAATTGTTTCCTCGAATGTGGTACAATCGTTGGACTCGTTGAACGACAAATATCAGAAACTACAACCAATTCTTGATAATATCAATCAGATTGATGATAGTGTCAGCAAGTTAGAACAAGCTGCATATAAACTTGCAGCATATTCTAAACGATTGGAAGCCAAATTCAAGGATCTAGAGAAAGATGTAAAAAGCAAGTAAATTACATTTACAAATTTGTTCATATCTTATACACTTATATATGATAGAAAATAATCACAATATATACAATTGATATATAGATAAAAATAGTGTTATGATCAATGATTATATTGCACTAGTTATTACTGAAAACTAAAATTTGGCCATATAGAATAAAAACTGTAAAAATAATCATTAGTACTAAAACTGATGCAATCTGTATAACATAATTTAATTATATTATTACTCTTGATTATGAATATAGCAATATTAAAATGTATGTTTTTGTATGTACATATAATAAATACATAAAAAATTTGTTACTTATAATAGTTAAATTTTATTATTCTATAAAAATGTTTGCATCCATGCCATATTCAAATTTTCTCTTTAGATACTTTGGTTTCCTGAAAACGCAATCTCACAAATATTTTAGAGTCCTGCTCTTTTTTTTTTATTCCTTATATAATGTATGTTAATATGAAATATAATGTGAAAACTTACTATGTAAAGAAAAATAAAATTAAAAGAGTTAATTTTATTTGATTTTATAATATCATACTTGCTTTTAAGTGTTAGGATGACAATAAAACATAATTCCTCTTAACAGTAACTTTACTAAAATGATATTGTATTGTATGTAATATAAATCACATACTATATTATGCTGTGTAGTGTAAATGTAATCTATTAAATTCGCGACTAAGCCATGTTAATAATCGCATTACGTACACTGTACCATACTAAAGATAGCACACAGATAAAATGTTCAGAAGTTTCTAACTAAAAAACCGGTATTGCAGGAGTGCGCCTCATTTTGGATTAAATGTCTGTCACAATTCGAGTCCAAAGCGATCAATAATCGTGTTCAAATATGATCTTAAGTATCACGATACACACAAGATACGCATCGTAAATAATAAAGCTGCACTGATCCTTGAATTGTCAATATATATTTCTTATACGGATATTTAACAATCCAAGAAATTGCCGGCCATCAATAGTTCTAGAGCGATTTCCGGTGCAATAGGAAACTCGGGGATTTCAGTGCTGCTATTTGTATAACGCACTTTGTAGGTGAAGTACATACAGACTTTTTGCAGCACATGAGACCTAAACAAAGAAATTTCAGCAGCTAAATTGCTATGTATCGATACAAGAAATGTCATTTAAATTTTTTTGTATAAAGATTTTTATTACATTTAAAAAGAACAGAGTAACAAATCTTTAATAGATTATCTTTTATACTTACGGAATTTCTCTAAAATTAACCTCATTTGCTTCGTTCTCTGCAAACTGACCAGGTCCACTCAGCATTGCTTTAATAGTACCACTTGTTAATGCATGTTCTCGCTTAACAATAAACTCATGTCCGTCACTACTGACAAGTTTCAC
The DNA here is from genome assembly GCA_014839585.1 of Pseudomyrmex concolor. Classification (NCBI taxonomy): domain Eukaryota; kingdom Metazoa; phylum Arthropoda; class Insecta; order Hymenoptera; family Formicidae; genus Pseudomyrmex; species Pseudomyrmex concolor. The sequence continues at coordinate 2,373 of QVOB01024339.1, forward strand.
ATACATTGCATTAGGTCCCTCACAACCTCCATAAACAGGACCATTGTCTTGCTAAAATTGTTAAAAAGTTATATTATTCTTGTTATATACACATGTGTATATATCATTTTTCAATCTTATATTTATACTCTATGATGTTAAACTAGAAGCAAAAATGAAATAGACAGCAGGATAAAAAAAAAAATAAGCAAAATTAGAGAAATAGATACCGCATGCAAGTCTTTAGATGATCTGCCTTCTTCTTCTTCAGTTTTATCGACACTTGCTTCTTCATTGGGCTTGATCCAAAGAAAGATTATTATTAATAAATATTTTACTATAAAAAAGTCCAGCTCCAGAAAGGGAATAAGTAAATTCTCAATATATACATAAAAGAGCAATCCAACATGCATAGTTTTATCCTTATAGAAATATAATTGTTATACATCTTCTCATGCCAAGCGTGCAGTAAAATTATTTTATATATATATATGTACCTTTTCAGCCTGCATATTTACATCAGATGACATGTTTTTTATTATTGTGTAAATATCTAAAATATAAGACAGATTCCATATAAAATTATTATTATATAAATTATATATAAATTATTTTTATATATTCTGATATATATATATATACATGTTTTTATAAACACATAGAAAATATTTGTTATATGAGAAAACTATCTATAAAACATGGATTTATAGATAAAATCTATCAAATAAGCTTATTTACACATAAACTTATAAAACTCTGTTAGAACATCATTTTTAAGTTAGTTATTTTACAACGACCTAGAAATTAAATTCAAATAAAACTTCCTTTATGTCAGAAATGTTACATAAATGTGTGAAAACATAGGTTATGTTAAATTAAAATCATTTTGCATTGTTTTCACACTTTACACTTTAGAATATCTAATGTATTTTGCTGTGTATTATCTTAGAAAACTTGATCAAAGTATTTTCTTACTTTCGTTCATTGCTGATAACAAAAAGTTCACATTTTATTATTGGTTAAATTTACTTCTTTAATATGAAACAAGTGATACATTTGCACAAGACAAACAATTTAACAAATAATACATACTGATTGTGAGAAGTAGCCTTAGAGACTATTATTGCGACATATCGCGTGTTGAACTTATAACTACACATACATACATATAAAACTCTTATACATTATCTGATTGTAATTGGTTAGTTTATAAAAATAGATAGTAAAAAATTTATACAAATATTTAATTTTCATTAAATATAGTTGTAAAATAACAAGCAGTTTTGCATACCTTTTAAGCAGTACCGTAAGCAGTTAAATTTTAGTTAAATAAATCAGACTTTATGTACGATCACAGCAAAGTTCCACGGCAAACGCAAAATGTTAACTACGACAATAGTGTTGATCAAAAATTTTGGTTTGGTGCAAGTCAGTGCAGATGTGGCTCCAAAGACCGTATTAAGCTAGTCCATACGCCATTCTATGGTTGATGAAAACTTTGCCGAATGACCGCGGAACATGTCACATCCATGTGACACATATAATAATTACACAGAATGCAAGAATGTTTTCTTAATAAGCATTTGATAATGAATTTCTTGTTTATTGATTGTTGTCAAAATAAAATAATGTTGAGAGATTTTTTTCTCTCAACCAAGGATTATTTCATACATCATGCTTGAAATAACGGAGCGAATAACGGGAATTAATACATTGTGTACTATTTCAAGATTACTTATGATTTACGATACATACATAATTTATGATATGTATGTATGTACATGTATACTCTGCGTATCATTTTACTCATATGATGCGTAAAACTTTGTTTCAATTTGCATTATATCAACGAGAATTAGTATTTTATTTATAAGTCTTAAGTTTGATCAAATGATATATGCAAAAGTGATGCGGAATTTCGTCACGCTCGAGCAACGTAAGATGATGTAATCTTATTGTTAGACCGCTTATCAATTTGCGTGAAGCGCAACATTTCTCGGAGGTGCACTACAGAAACTCAGACTTCTCAGACTGTCGACGCAAATTCGAAGACCGACTGTGTAATTCCGGTCATCTCCTCCAGGAAATACTTAATGCAGTTTCGTAATAAAACCTAATTTGTTTCAAAATGAAAGATTCTGTAAAGAGATGATTCCTGAGCAAATTGAATAAAAAGTACGCTTGTGCATTCACGCATTTGTCAAAATGAGATCATCTCAAAACATATCTGAAAAAGTTACACACGTGTTACATATAAAATAAAGAAACATTTAATTGCAACTATAAAATTCGTACAACTGACTGATTGATTGACCTGAGCTCATGTCCGAGCTGTTGATCACTTCTTCCGAAATCGTGAAGTCACAACGACGCCGTCGTCGCGGTGGGCGAATTTAGCTACTCGACGAACGAGTGGAAGGAGGCGACGTGGTGGGAAACAACATAAACGCGAATCATCCGCAGCGTGAGGAAACGCGGTTGTCGCGGAATAGTGTACTGGCAACCGTCGATTCATCGTCGCAAATACGCGATACGTGTCGCGTCTTTACGGAACGAGATCGTCACATCGAGTCTTTTCGTCGCGTGATAAATCGCGCAAAATCTATTCAAAGCATCAAGTGCAAGCAACAGATCGCATCGCAATCTCGTCGTTTACGTAAGTCGCCTGTTTAGCGATTTAAACGCAGCACGAGAACGTTTAAAAACAAATCAACAAACAGCAATCAGCTGTAGAAATACGAATGCAACCAATTTACAAATTCGATTCGCAAAGAGTCAACGGTTTTTCTCCTATGTTGACACAATTTGGAAAAACATTTATTGACGTGTATGTATGTCAGATAATATCAAATCGAATCGTCACCTGTATGGACGAGTAGATTCCGACGACGAAGAAAACGAATGTGCACATTTCAATTGTTGTCGAGCACGCGAATTACTTATATGAATTGAATGCAAATCGTAAAACACGCGTTACGTGTATTAAAAACGACTTCCGTCAAGAATAAACGTCGCGCGTTATAAAACGTGACTGCTGAACATCGAACAAAAACGAAACATCAATCTTACAACTGCAGTTTTCAACTCTGCAGCAATTTTCACGACAATCTCCGAACCGCCAATAAGAGTGCATGTAAAGCTCGTTTCCTCGACAAACTGTGTTTCTCCGACGGATTTCTGTGAGCAAGCATCTATTGATATCGTGTTCTATGGACAACTATCACGTGACGAACCGGCTCTACTCTGTACAACAGCTTGGCATGTTAGTCATCACGAATGACGATGAACAAACGTTGTAAAAAGCAGTAAAAAGTGCGCGCATCACAGTGATCGAGCCGTACATACATCGCATTTGCAAATTTAACCGCGAAATGTGGCTTTTTTGAACGCAAAATCGGTGTATACGCTGGTGCACAAAGCCGCAGCTGCCACAGTAACACTATACATTCGCGCACAACATTTACGCACCTTTTGTGACCCTTCAGCCCATCGTTGCTATCGTATTTCTTGTCTGAACATTTTTGTGTTACAGTTCTTACAGTTTTTTTGTTACGTTTGTGCAAAGGTGTGCGCGCAGGTGTATGTGTGTGTGTATATTTTGCATGTGTCACGTGTCAGTTTTGATTCGCTCGATGAAAAATGGAAGCCACTATGCAAGCAAAACACACGCGCACCGGTGCAAACGTATCGTACATTCTTTACACGATGCTACTCTCCGGAGTCGTCATGGTCGTCTTGTATTGGGTGATATGTCACTTCCTCAGCCGAACATCGCAATCTTATCGGGAACGTCGGAATTCGTCGAAAAGTAAGCGTCACTCATATATTATTTTTCACATAAAGTGCATTCGCACTGTGTAATTTGCAAGTGCCTGCACGACTACTTGCTTTTTTTATTTTTTCTTATGGTTTATAAGTGGAAATATATGAGATATTAATAAAATGCATAATAGCAGCACAATCAATCAGAAATCTTTCAAACTGGACAGGCACGAGTTTCAATATCTTATAGAAAAGATAATAATTTTCAATGATTATAATTACTATTATAAATAAAAATAATTAAATCTATTATTATTTATATTATTACTTACATGTATGTTTGCAGATTCATTGACTCAAAAGAAAACTACATCAAACGCAGTATCTTCGTACTTGACTTCAAAACATGAAATTAACACCAAACGTGTAAAAAATAAGAAAAAACGAGAACCACAAGAATTCAGCCATCACTGGAAATTGACTACACTTAAAGGACATACTGGATCAATTTACAACATGAGTGTGTCTTATAATCGCAAATACGTAGCAAGCTGTGCTGAAGGTAAGTGTTTAAAAATAATATAAAAGCAAGAAATATTTTTTAAAGAGAGCACACCAGAGTGATGAGTCGAAACATTGAATTGTAATAGTGATTTTTATGAAATCTTAAATCATTTCGCTATCATGGCTGTTTTTAAATAATAATTTTTAATAAAGCAAGTACTTAAAATTGATGGTTGAACTTTTCGGTAAACATTGTTCAGTAGTTTAACGTAAAATAAAATCAATTTAAAAAATGCATGAACAATATCTTTGTGATTTCTTGAATCTTTTATTCTAATGTGCTCCCTTAACTATTTAAACGATTCTCTGCCGTAAAAAGAAGTCAATGAATCATTGTTGCCGAGTTTATGTTAATAAAATAATTCTAAATAGTGCTTTTTTTTATCTATTCTGTACTTTAATTATATCATAGTTAAATAATATTTATTTTTGTTTAATAATGGCTTACTGTGTAATACACACGACGCGTAAATTATTCGAATTTGTGATATAAATCGAGTAATATATATTCTAATATTACTCTATTAGAGCTTTTCACATGGGCATGTGTATTTAGTACATGTAAATAAGTTACTTATAGCGGCATTGTATCACCTTTTGTTTTCTTCTTTCTTTCTTTCTATTAGCTTTTCTCGATCGAGTTTATAATTAGCCATTTTATAAGTATTTATGTAAAAGAAATCGAAAATATATAAAATTCAGTATATTTTACTAGAGAAATAAATTGTCTCAGGAAGTATAAAGGACAGTAAGAAAGTAGTGATGTTATCATGTTTATAAAACTTTTGAGTAGATATTGAATAGATGTTTTCAAGAATCCGAATTAAAAAATTAATTGCTTAAAAGAATTTAACAGATGACGACACAAAAATAATAGAAAATGAGAGTTTTGAAAAGAGGAGAGAGCATTTTTTATCAGATCATTTACCTTTCATTTATCTAGCACTTTCAGTGAAAAACCGCTTGTTCAAAACAAAGAAATCCGTATGTAAAGAAATATTTGAAATTATATGATATAATAATATTACATATAATACTAATATAATACTAATAATAACAGTAATAATATATGTATTAAACATTATAAACATACACTACTTGGATGGTATAGACAACACTTAAAATCTATATATTTATACATACATATAACTGACAACTTTATAAATCTGAACAACAACTTTTAAAACAACAAACAAGTGAATTTATTTTGCAAACAAAAACAATTATGAGTTAGATACTATGCCGCTAAAATAATAAAAAACTGTTATAAATGTCATATAAATATAATATATCTAATATATAATAACTATAATAGTATATCAAATAGAAAAATTAAAAATGCTCATATATCTTTCAGCCCGCAAGCTTCACAAAATTAATCAGTGTTTAAATAATTAATCATTCATTGAAATGTTTATACATGAAATGGATATACACCTAATTCATTTTTTCAAGTTTCTTGATCTCTCGCAACATTGCCTAATTAACTCTAAGTCGTCATCACCGTCTAATAAATGTTCTCGAATCTCTTTTTCATGATCTGACAATGATCTCTGATATTGTTGATATTATTAATTATTACATTATCATTCAGCTTTGATTTTATTAAATCTTCTGGTCGGCCTCAAAAAACTCGTTGCCATAAGCAACCCACATTTTTCTTCTTTAATCTATTATGTTTAAAAAATTAGATCAAGTTATTTAAGATTAATGCAAGTTTATGTAAGAAAATATTTGAATTGTTAAATTGAATGTCACAATCATACTTATAAATCTTTCATTTTCGATAAAAACAATATATTAGTAACTCGGTGTTTTATTGAGACGAGACTATATAGAATATTATATAGATCTATATAGTCATAAATCTCATACATTATTCTCGCGCACATTTCGACAATTTTATAAACATCTCTCAATCTCTTTTATTCGATGAAAAAAATATTACAAAAATAAAAAAGATAACCGAATATTACAAATGTATCGATCAGCAAATGTTTCTGGTAAACAAAACATAAGTAAATGCAGCTATCACTACTTTATGCTCGAATGTTCTTTCTCAATAAAAAACTATCTTCAATTCTCTCAATTTTCAAGTGTGTTGTGAACAGTGTTGGGATACAGAATCAGTGTTCACAGTTTTAAGACGCATTTAAAAGCCAGCGTTCATCTCTTCCACCTCTACAGCATGCTGTAAGTGTAAGTGCCTTAAAACTGTGAACACTATAGGATGCACACAAGTAGGAAGAACTTGACGAAGTAGGGAGTTGCCTAGCAACCTACACCACGTGAGGACGCGCTGCGCGAGCACCACGTGCTACTACAGTAGACTCTCGCTATAGACCATTCTTGGAAACGGATCTATAGCTGGAGCTCCTCCTCGATGCACAAGATTAATGTGCATATTGTGGGGAACGACATGTGTGTGCGTGAAAGTACGTATGGCGGGGAAAGCGGACTTATAACTGGTGGTTCCATATTTTTTCTATAACAATAGGCTGTACTCGAGTTTAGTTGTATCCCAACACTGATTGTGAATCACTAAGTAGTACATTTTTCTGGAAGTAACATGCTTCGCAAAAAATTCGACAGTGCGAGTCTCTATACAAATTATATATCTGTTTTATACAAATCGTGATATAAAATTGTGTGTGCTGTCAGGTTTATTATAGAGATTTATTTATTTCTCTTGTATTGGGCAATATTAACAGTGTTTTTTACTAATTAATAAATATTAAAAAGAAAGAAAGAAAGAAGGTAAGATTTGCACATCTTTAGCAATATAAAAGTAGCTCTCTCAGACGATAAACTAATCACAAAGAGTTTTCTGGGAAGCAGAGCTTTCAAAGAGATAACAGAATTCGTACACGTAGAAAAAAGCAGAAAATAGATACTGCTTCTCTTAATCTGGTGTGTAACACTCAACAAATAGAAGATACCGTAAACAAGCGGCTTTCAACAACAGTTGCTTTACCAGGACCAAGAGATCCAAATCACTTGGTGCTTCCAGTTTCAATATATCCATATCATTACCCACAACCAATGGATTATTTTACAGAAGAAATGAATTATTCAGACGATAATTACAAGTCCGAACGATTTAATATTTTTAAGCACGATGATGACATTATTGACGTAATGTCATTCCATTTATTAAAAAAAGAAGACTTGTATAAATATGGTTATCCCATGAGGCGTTTTGATAATGTCATGATTTTTTATACATCGTATCCAGTCAAGAACGCCAATAACGATCTCGACAGCGGCCATGGAAGCAGCAGCTCAGTTGAGCATTCTGATCAAGAGCAGGAAACAGACAATGCAAAGGATTCAGACAGCGAAAAAAGTTCCGACAGCGCGAAGGATTCGGACAACGATAAGAGTTGTAACAGCAAAAGAAGCGACGAGCTCTCGACGAACAACCAAACATTGCACGAACGCAGGATCTGCATTCGTTGTCAAAAAGACTTTTACATGGATCAAAAAGGCAATTATGTGACTGAAGAATGTTGCTACTATCACTGGGGCAAGAACGAATCCGCATATAATGGTTCAGTGAATGACAGCTATTGGAGTTGTTGTAAAAAAGATGAAGCGTGCACCACAGCAAAGCTGCATGTTTGGAGTGGCCTTGTTCCTGGAGATAACGGACCCTATACAGATTTTGTGTATGCGCCACAATCATTATCAAAAAAAGATCATGATAGCGTGTACGGATTAGATTGCGAGATGTGCTTCTCACGAAACGGTCTTGAGCTGACTAGAGTGTCATTAGTAAACATGTACGGAAATATAGTATATGACACACTTGTAAAACCAAAAGCTGAGATTATCGACTACAACAGCAGATTCAGTGGAATTACAGAAGAAGATTTGAAAAATGTTGCCACGACTCTCGAAGACGTGCAAACAGATTTGTTAAAATTCATAAATTCCAGTACAATTTTGGTCGGTCACGGTCTCGAGGGCGATCTCAGAGTGTTGCGCTTGTTGCACACCAAAATCATAGATACGAGTATACTGTTTTCGACAAAGTCCCCGTATCGCCAAAGTCTTAAAAAGATGGCTAGTAAGGCGCTCAAGAGAAAGATACAAGAATCGATGCACGATATGATTACGGCAACATGTGCGCCTCTGGGCTCGTCGCCGAAGATCCAAGTTTCTCACAGAAGCCTCGCGCAAAAGATCTCAGGGATTATTCGGAATACGAAAAAAGAAGACAAATTCAAAGAGATTTTAAAGAAACAGTTAAGATGCGCGCTGAAAACTAAAAAGTGTGCGTAAAAATTGTATATATGTTATAAGAAACTGTCTTGACTATGCATAATTTTATTCTCAGTGTATGTTTTTACTACCGGTTTGAAACTGTGATATAGATGTTACACATATAATAGTGCGTTGCGTTTCTCATCTTGCCTTCTTGTTTAGTTCGTTGTTTTGCATCACCGTTGAAGGACTGCGATTGTTACGGGCTCACGTTCTCATATATATACATAAATATGTACATAACGCGCACACATGACAAACATCATGGAGATCTAGATTCTAGAAACTGACATAACGTTTATCGACAATTTCGGATACTTTAGATCTGTATACTTTGTTTCTTTTTCATACTCTTTTTTCTTACTTTTATACTACTCTACTGCTTTACTACTTCTTTACTATTTCTTTACTATTTCGAAATGTCATTTTTGAATTGTCAGTTTTATCTTTGAACGACAATTGTCTTAATGATCGAACTGTGTAATTTCTCGAACAATTGATTATGTTCGACTAGTATCAAAATCTACCCTCTTTGGTGTGCACGATTTTGTACATTTATTTTAAGTATGTTTTTATACTGTATATGTATGTAATCAATAACGTTATAAATTGTACATTTAGTTAAAAGAATCAATCATCAAATCATCGCAATTTTTATGGATCGCAATTTTGTACTTGCAAACTATATGTGTATATTGAAATCTATATACATGTTTTACGGTTTTTAATACATAATAATTTGATATTTTTAACATATTTTCGTTGTTACTTAATAATCATCATTTTCTTGCCCATCTATGTCTTCCTACATATCCTATCATGCATATTTCATTAAATATCACAAGAAAGATGCTTGGCGTTATTGCTAATAAGGATGTCTTCTGTTATTTTCTCTCCAACCGATAAAGTCTGCATTTGAATTCCGCTTGAACCAAGATGACGCTGCAGACATTTTTCTTAAATGTGAGACGTGTAACGTGTACCAGTTATCTACATCGATTGCACGGCAAGATATACTCGCATATTGTCAATTCAATTTAAGTGCCTCTAATAAAGTCAAAGTGCTTGCGTGTTACTTAAATCGATATTAAAACTTTTTAAAATCAGAAGTTTTTTTCGGAAATTTAGCAATTATGTATATTACACGAAGAAAATGAGTAAGAAATTAAAAATCAAAAAACTAAATTGGCGCACAAATTTGTTATTATAAATTTAGAAATAAAAAAAACCATATCAATGCATAAAGATGTGTTATTTTATTATGTAGTTTTGAAGTACTTGGTAGAGTGTGTGATAAAATAGTTTTTATTATACAACAACGTACAAGAGTATGTAACAAACAATTCGCGGACTACGTGTTTTTAGACGGATCATGTTTCTCGCAATGTTTTAAATGTGTTTTAAAATTATTTTTGACGCAACACATACACATGAAATCACATGGCGATTTATATAAAACAATTTGTGTTTATACGTAGGAGAATACGTATTGATAATCTATTGTTTGTTATGGTTAAATTGACACATCCCATTGCTTGTGTCATTACATGCAATTACTTCTGTTTTATTCAGTGATTATGCAACATCAGAATTTCATACTTCGATCACAACACAGTATATATATTAGTAAATATTTATTATTTTAGATCGTAGTATATATTTGTAAATATTTATTAGTTTAAGAAAATCCCGCAAAAACTGAACAAATTTTATAAAATAGTATTACTTGTAAAATCTATTTTTCCATCCGTGTATATTGTACATTATCACTATGCATAGCAGAAAAGATTGCAGAGCACCGAAAACAAAAAAAAATGGACTGTCCAAGTGGACTGTGCAAGTGCTGTCATTATTTCGTCTGCTGTTGTCACACTCATCGTTTTTCAAAGTCTTCCTTTATTATCTCATGCATTGTCGAGAACTGACAATGTGGACAAACAAGTCGGTCATTTATCTCTGTAGTATTTGTGCGCGAACACTACTGTAAGCTATATAAATATGTTTTTGTGTTATATGAAGACACGTCGGAATTTTAGAATACTCAATAATAAATCACAACATTAAGATCAATAACAAAACATACATAAACTGACTTTTAAACATATGATGCAATAAATAAGGAAGAGAAAACTTCTTGCACATTTCTTACTCAATATCTTTTCCGCTATGCATAATAGTTATCGCAAGATTTTAAAAACCATATATAAATAGCGTTACACAAACATACACACACACAAAATTATTCGCTGACAATAAATAAAACTTATAAAAATCGTACAGAAACGTAAAATTATAATTGCATTTTTTTAGATTCCATAATAATAAACTATTGAAATAGTTTGTAAGTTTTTTTTTATTCTAATCATATTTTTTGAAAAAAATTATATTAATATTAAAATTGAGTGGTTCAACACACATAAACTAGTTTTACTCTTTTGTTATCAATAATTAAGACTTGGCGAATAATTGACAGATAATGTATACGAATAAAGAAAAGCGAAAAAAAAGCAATATTTAAGCGACACTCGCTTTGCGCTCGTTCTTGACGCAAGTTATTGCGATCTCAGTTATGTATTTATGTAATACGTAAATCACACACATACATTTTATTACATGCCACATGTATATATACACACA
>QVOB01024340.1:0-11916 GCA_014839585.1 Pseudomyrmex concolor
TTTATATAATATTAAATTTCTGTTAAGTGTTTTCTCTTTAATTTTGATAGTTATTATTACTTTAAGCTTCAGTAAAGTGAAATAAAAAACCAATATTAAAAAATAACAAAATTAAAAGTCTGTTTTTTGCATTTAAAGAAAACTATGGCCATCTTACCCCCATTTACCCTATTTTATAAGAGATGACGGAATTTTATAGAAGAACATAAGATGTTGTAATTATTTTTTACATGAAAAAAAAACATATTGCAGAAATCGTATGTGTGTGTGTATGTAGAAAATAAAAGTTTCAGTTTAATCTTTTGTTTTTACTATTTACTTCCGAACTATTGGAAAATACTCGAAAAAATGTTTAAAAGATAAAAAACTTACTTTGTTTCGAGGGAGACATTCTACGATAAGCATGGATTTTTTTCTGAAAACGCCTCTGAGATTAAAAAAAACTGATCTTTGAACGGAATTGATGTACAACAAAGCCACCGTTCTCGACGCTCTTCATGAAATTTTTAGACGTGTGTCTGAAAATTTCTAGACGTGTGTCTAAAATTTTTAGACGTACATCTCACAATGAGATAATTTAAATTTGAAGCACTTTGCGGACTTTGACGTGAATTTTGAATGACGTTCTAAAAGGATGTGATAACTTTCAAAACTATCACCGCGTCTCTTGTACGACGAGAGTATTCTCTAGAAGTTGCTGGTTGTGGTGTCTGCGACTTCCGGCTAGGGCGAAAGAAAATATGGGACACGAGCGGCGTTACGATTACACCCCCTTTCTCTCTTCCCAACCGCGAAATTTAAGTTGCGAGAGTTTCTTCGAGTAGTTTGGGAAAATTGTCCAGACGAAAGAGCGCACATCCGGAAAAATCTTATCCAAACAACAAAACGACGCAAAGATTCTTAAATTCGCTCAATCTTTATTACGCATCTCTTCCCCCGAATGATTTGTTGTAGTCCACACACATTTGTTGAAAATGTGTTTTTTTGACGTTATACGTCCGACCCGACGTATGTAAAATTCGCGGAAATTTGCGACGTAAACCTCCGCGGGAAACGATGACCTTTACGAGGTTTCTTCGGGATCACATTCAAGTGCGCGCGAATTCTGTTTCATAATAAAGACGCTTATTTTATTACAGACATCCGAACGCGTTACACTAAGAATATAAATTGCTCCGAATAAACAGCTTGCGTGATTTAAAATTAAGAGAAAAAAATAAAATCACAAAAAAAACCGAAGAAATATTTATTTCAAGATCGTCGGAAACTTTCGCGCGACTTCGGAGCAATTCGTTCGAAAAAAACAGCCGAAGCTTGTCCGGCGCTAATAATAAAGAAAGACTATTACCACATCTAGTCGCTGAAAAAACGTCGTATCATTCAAATATGGGCTAGCATTAAATTTCCATCTCACCGATGCCAGCCGCCCGTATATCACTCGGCGTGTGAAAAAAAAAAAAAAAAAAGATGATGTGACCGACGTCGGATTGGAGCCATTACGTGTAAAAACTGACGTCTCTCGCGCGGTTTTCAGCGCGGCCATATGTCACTATATCGACCGCGATTGCAGTTTTGCCTCGTATGTTAATAAAAAGACACGCCAACCAGCCATTGTGTCGGTTGGCGTTGCCGAACAATGCTCGGTAACTCACGATCGATCCATCGCTTTGCGAGAGAGAATGCGAAAAAATCTTGTTTCCCACTTTTTTCCGTCGAACAAACGATAAAGAAAGCCTCGCGCGCGAACACACACATACACACACATCTGTGCCTTTTCTATATATATCGCGTAACAAATCGTAAATCCGAATTATTTGCAAAATTTATATCAAGAGCCGAAAAAATCAAATTGCCATAACACAACAGATGCGAATCGGCAAATATCGTATGTATAACACGTCCGTCTCGTCTGCTTAACTTACGACCGATCGAGGAAGATACACATGAAATATGGAAAACAAAAAAAAAAAATCTCAATTTTATACGCCTCTTCTCTCTCGAACGGATGATAAAATTCGCATTGCTCTCGATATACCTTTTTCTTTTTCTTTCTCTCCTTTCAAACTCGTAAACTCAAATTATTTCGCAAAGTAATATCAAGCGCGATTGCGAAACAAAATCAAACGAGAAGGAATGGAGTAGCGGAGAAAAGAAAACTTATCGGGGGGAGGGGGGGGAATCGTATCGCCAACTTTGTTGTACACTTCGCTCATTCACTTGCGCGCACAGAGACTCAAAAAAAATTTACATCGCTCGTGCGCGAAAAATAACAAACAAGAAAACACGGCGAGAACTTCGGCAGAGAGAGTCTTCTCTTTTATTTGCAAAAAAAAAAAAAAAAAAATTGGTGAAACTCAAACTCGATAACACGTGTGTATATCGCGCATACATGCATTCGCTCGCGTACACATATCATCGGTAACTGAGGAAAACAAAAAAAAAAAGCTCAGACGAAAAATAAAAAAGTTTTTTTTTCTCGGATATTTTCGCGTTAGGAAAAGAACCTTAATTATAAAAAGAAAGATTTAGTATTTAAATGAGAAGGAATGTAATTTTGGAAGATTGCAGGATAATTGAGGCGGCTTTAGTTCACCGTGTTACAATCTAGAACCCGGTCTTGCGAGGGTTAATCGACCTGCATACAAAACGTGAGCGATGCTGCGAGCAATTTGCCGTTTTTCTCGAGGCATGCAGTCCGTTCTAATTTACAGGAACGCCCGCGACAATCAAAGTGCCGAGTGTTCCGACTAAAAGGAAGAGGGAAAATGTACTTTGCCCGCCGCGCTTTGTTGATGGTTCAACGGAGATTTTGCTTTCTGGCGACAGCGATCAATTTGGCGCGAAATTACGCTTTTCTGAGGAACACATTTTACGTACGTTGCACGACAATCTTTTACATTACGTCCCGCAAGTCGGTTCGGCAAACCGTGTGTCCGCCGTTTGCTTTTTTTTTCCTCCTTCCGATTGTTCCATGAATATTACTCCGTTTTTTACGTTGCTCTCAGCAGCGTTTCCTTTTCGGTAATATTTTTTAGTTGCGAATACAACGCACGCGCACACACACACGCGCGCACATACACATAATGAAGCGGGAAATTGCGTGCACTGACTATTCCCTTGCGATATGCAGGCTGCGATAAAGTGAAAAAATTCAGGTTTGAAATTGCGTTGGGAATTCTGCAATAAGATAAAAATTAAAACCAAGTTTCAGAGAAATGGAAAAAATGTGTAATAAAAGTTTTTTATTTATTTAAATTTGACTTTTTTAGAGGGGAATTTTTATTCGTGCAAAAATCATTGTCAAATTGATCAGAAGATATTAACGCGATTAGTTCGTTACATCCTGTGTAGATACCGCGCGACACACAAGTAACCTTAAGAAAATTTAAGACTGATTTAGCCGAAATGATACTTGAGTATTGAAAGCACCGTTCAATAATATTTTGCCACATCAGTATTAACTTTCCGCAAGAGAATATTCATTCAGCATATTGTTTCATAACTCGGTTGTAAAAACTTTAAACTAAAAATTGAATTCAATCGCAATATCTAAATATAAAGTTATATGATATTATGAAAATTTTGCGAGAATTACGTTTTACACGGTCATTAATGCATTAAACATGTATGCGGCAGAAAATTTGAATTTGAATTTCAGAGATATAAATTTTTTTTTTCTTTTCTTTAATGAGCAATGATACATGCGTATCGAAAAATATCAACACATAATCGCATATATTCCGTAAAAAAAAAAAAAAAATTATACACATATTACAATTTGTACAAAACTTTGGACAACCGAAATAAAATACATGTGGAAATTTAAAAGCAAAATTCGAATTTGCTAAAATTTAACGGGAAAGAGAAGATTTTCCGAAATCACCGGATATAAATTTTTGCCTTGCGGCAATGAAAATTTTATGCAAAAACGAATATGTGCGGTGAAATTTTCCCGTACATTTTCCTAGATTGTCTATTCATTTCATCGGGAAGGCAAAATCCTCGAAAAGTTAAGCGAGTCTGCTGCCTGTTGTCACGCGAAATGACAAATATATGTATACTAATCGCGCGCGAGATTAGACTTGAGATCGGCTTTCGTCGTTACGACGTCGATGAGAGAAAACAAGATTTTCTCCCGACAACGCTTTCGTTGCCTTGTCGTCGGTGTCTCCTCGTGCGCGGACACTATCGCTTTACGCGAAATCAGATTCCGTTGCGCGAAAGCAGCTTACCGGCGAGATCGGGGAGTGTATACGCGTGTTACCCATCAAATCAATTTCGTCGTACGTACGTATGCGTTCCAGCTTTTCTGCTAACGAAAGATCCGCTGGCAAAACTAAATCTGATTTTTCTCGTGAAAGAAAAACCTAACGCAAAGATTAACCATGTGATAATAGAGAACCGAGAATCCAATACAAAAAATTTAAATATTTCAGCAGAATATGTCAGCTTGAAATTAAAATTGTAGATGTAAACCTTTTAGATAAACCTTTTTAAGATAATTTAATTATAAAAAAAATTCAATATTCAAGATTACAATTGTTTTTAAGGGGATCCTAAAGTAGGTGTGTTTTATCGATAAAATTGAATTTTTTGCGCACACTAATCTTTTTTTTTTTTGGCTCTGTGTGGATTGATAAATCCTTTTCTTTAATTAAAGTACATACAATAAGGGATCCGGGACGTCCAAATTTATATAAAAAAATTAAAAAAAAATAGTTTTTAAACTTCAATTTTTTTCAGTTTGTTATATAAATTTGGACGTCCGTCCCGGATCCCTTATTGTATGCACTTTAATTGTAAAACAGACCCACTCTAGGATCCTCTTAAGTAAAATTTAATAAAACGACATTCTTGAACATTTCCTGAAGCTTTTTGTTACACATTTCAAACTTCTGTCTTTCTAGACTTTTAAGCTAGTATTAAAATAAAAGACACTCAATTCTCTCGATCAAATGGAACATTTGCCAAGCCATTTTCCTTTTAGATAATTCACACGCCGCCCGGTGTAATAATACAGTAGGTGCAACGAGGCTCTCTCGAGGGGAAGTTTGGTTTACGGCGAGAGGAAGTGAAAGCTACTTTACCGGTTCGTCGTTGATGGTCCAACGTAGATTGGCCTTAGGTACTGACGGCCAGGCAGTGCAGTTGGCAGTGACGTTCTCTCCGACGGCATAGTGCGTGGACAGACCCGTGATTTCCGGTCCTTTCTCCGGCGGCGCTGCGAACGTAAATTTTCCGTGTGAGGACGTGGCAAAAGTTTTCCCATAAACCAGTTACTTTGCTCCGGTTAGACTCTATAAACTTTCGACTATTATCCGGAGTTCCTCCGCTCCTCGAACGTTCGTTTCATTCCATCCTCGTCGAGGAGAAGAGACGACGAACGAACAGAGGGAGAAAAGAAATCAGGAGGAAGGAAGGTTTTCTCACTTTCGCGAGAAACGAGAGTTTAAAGGAGGCGAAACAGCGACACGAGATGAATTTTCCGGACGTCAACGTCCCTTTCATTTTGTCACGTGACAAGTAGTCTACCAGTCTACCGGTCTGAGAAATGTTTCTGCTCTATTATATATACGTTATAATATAATATATATATATATTTATTTCTTGGCTGGTGCCGCTTTTTCTCGTACGATAGCGCTATTTGAATCACCGTTTACTTTGGTGAAACAATTTCCTGGTCTTCCAACTGGCAACGCAGTTGGAAACCCGGAGGTAAGTTTTGCACGTTTTCGCGCGACCGCCGCACCGCTTCGCTCAGCACGAAGGGAATTAATTTTCAATTAGGTCGGGCACGTGACTTTTCTCCCGTTCGTGATTAAACGAAGAGGCCGTAACAATCCCTCAAAGATATCGACTTTCACCGGATGCTGAAAATACATTTTCTTTGTGATAACAACGCGAATCATTTAATTGATTGTTGATGCGTACTCGTTTGGGTACACGAAAAATTGTATGAATAAATAATAAAGACATTAACTGTATGTGATATGTTCTGTCTGTAATAAACACAGAGATAAATAAAATTACACTATCGCAAGGTAGTACAACTCGACTGAAACAATTGCACTCGAAATTCGCGGGAGCGAAAAATTGTTAAATTTTCTCTCACGTTTGACATAGAATAAATATTCCGTGTATTTACAACGAAACAATAGCACCAATAGCCAAGAGCTACAAATTTTCTGGATAATTAATTTCTCTACGGACTAATAATTAGATTTAACTGTTACGCTTTCGAAGTGTACTATCGCGTGATTTGTAAACGAGTTTCATAGGTTACAATCTGACCGACAACATGTTGATTACACAATACAATTTTGCATACCGTCGGGGCTATATTTTCGAGTAAATTGTTTTTATTTCTTACAAAATGAAATGTAACGGAAGTTAAGAAAAAAAATTGTGTGTACACGCATCCTTTTAATCATATTTGATTCTTTTAAAAGTAATAAATATTTTTATCATAAATGTTAATATATTTAATATATTAATCATATATTAAATATATTAAGTTTTTATTTCCGCAATAATATTTTAATTGTCAAAAATAGAAATAATTATCAAGAATTATCACGCAAATGTTTTTGTGTGCGTGTGTGCTAAAAATTGATTCGCTCCCGTATAAACTTCAGAATAATAGATAATCTCCGATTTTTTGCGGTGTTCATGTTATGGACTATCGCACATGCGTCGATCCACAATCAATTATCGGATTTATCGCCCACCGCTAGATGCATCGTCGTGTGTGTGCTCGATGTCTCTAATAGCGTTAATTGGCACGCCGGATTATGAGAGACATTCACGTTCGAACGGGCGCGACCAAATGCTCAATTAAACATCCGTTCCCCGTTGTCCAAGAGCACACGTTGCAGCAGCACATCGGCGCAACTCCACCTCGGATTTGGTCCATTAATGCCTTCCGCTCGTCGAAATATCCGGAGCGCAATTAAAACCTAGAATTTCGGGCGCGTCACGCGCCGGGAATCCTGACCAACGCCACCGGCGTCGTTGTCGATCGTTTCGCATCGGGTTAAACGCGAACGAGCGGAAGATGGGGAAGTGTAAAAGGGCGGAAAGGGTAGCGAGTGGTATCGTGGAAAAGTAGACGGGTGGAGCAAAATTTTCGAGAAATTGCGGAAAATCCAGACGCGAGCGGTTATAGCGCGAGCGGAGTATATGTGCTGTCGAAAGTTCCGTCATGATAATTTCCTCGTGCACTAAGCTTCTTGTACCGGGGCCAATTATTTCAACATATTATATTGCTTCAGAGCGGAGTTTCATTTATGACAATCGGTCGAAACAACGCGATTGTTTTGTTTGAATTGAAAAACGAAAAACGCGACATTTTATCATACGCTCGAGTTTACACAAAATGAACAATAATATGAATTTAACAACAACAAGTTTCGACTCATGTAGCATCAGACTAGCGAGAATTAATTCGTGTGTTAATGCCAATTCGTGTGTATTCCATACGAAAAGGTGTTCGTGCGAAATAGTTTTTATTTTGCAAATTAAACATTTGTAGATAAAATTTCAAATTAAAATCAATCAATTTAATCTATTACATGTATTAATTTACACGTTTGAAATATATAAAAAAATGTATTTTGCACGAACATCTAGCGCGTTGGACGACCGAACGCTTAGTTCGAACGACAATTTGAATTAATTTTTTCCGCATAAGTAACGAAACTAACGTGCAAAGATAAAAATTTTCTCACGACTTGATGCTCGATTGATCCAAAATCTTTTTTGATTTTCTGATTTGTGAGAACCTTAGAAATAGTTTTTGAAGTTTCTCAAATGTCGCCGAAGTTACGGAGTCGCGTCATCGATTTTCTCAGAGAGAATCGAAAATAACGCGCATACCGAGAGGCTAGCGGACCGAAATCAGAAAGAGAGGAAAGAAATTTGTCAGGATTGCGGAAAGTTGGATAACCTGACGCTCTGCCAGGATTCGAGCATTCGCCACGCTAGCGCATTCGGCCGCGCGGAAAGTATTCTGCTGCAATAACTTCGCCGACAGTGATTTAAGCGCGTAATTACGAGGATTATTGCAAGCACCAGGAAGGATTTTTTTTTTTTTTTTTTTTTTTTTTTTTTTTTTAATTTAATATGCATAACGGCGAAGTCTTATGCGCCGCGCGTTAAAAAACTACTCTCCCGCGCGCGATTTATGTCAATACACATAATTAACACCGAGATAATGAATATTAACGAGACAAACATATTGTAGCGTGAAATAATAAAACTTTAATACATTAATAAAATGTATAAACACATAATTAAGATCAAATAATACTGAAATTACACATAATTGTACTTTAATAAACAAGACCTTGTTGTTTCTTATATTTATACGGTTTTGCGCACATAAGATGTTTTTGTTACTACAATTTAGCTTATTATAATAATATTTCGGATCTGATATTTAGTTTGATCTGACAGAACGTCAAGTCTAGATATCTGCAAACGCATTCTGAAATTTTGTAAAAACAAAAATAATGATTTTCTGTCAAATTTTTAGTAATGTAAACAAAAAATATGATTTTCTGTCAAATTTTTTTTTGTTTTGGTTTTTTGTTCCCTTCGTTCCCCGAACCATGTAGTAATCCCGATATTACATCGTTCCGAACATTTTCTGAGCGTAATAATTTCTCTGAGAGTTAAGTTCCTAATTGAGAGGCTTGTCGGGAGAAGATAGTCTGCTTTCATATTCCGCGGTAACTTCACGTACAAAATGAAATTGCTTTTTGAAGGCACTGCAATTTATATAGATTGCGAACCTCGCGGCGTCTTTATAAAGCATGAAATGAATATTAAACTGCGAACGATTTAATCCAATTAATTTCTCGACGCACGCGTCTGTGTGTTCGCGCGCAAAATCCGAGCAAACAGGAGCGAAGAAAAATAGTTTGAGATATCATCAATAGAAATAATTTATTTGCAAATTGTTAAGTTGCGCGTGAATTAAAGTTGAAACAATGCGCCTTTATATACAATGAAGGAGAGAGAGAAAGAGAAAGAAAAAGGAGAGAGATTAATCACAAACAGTGAGTGAAAAATTATACGGTAAGTTTTCCGTAATCATTTAGGCAACACATATTGGATAGGTATAGGAAAGCGAAGTGGCGATGCGTGACGTGCAACTAATTGCTGTTGAATTAAGTTTGCGAGGTAGCACATTCCCGATGCAACATAACTCACTGACACACATTGACTTAATTAGCAATTAAAACTTTGCTGACGTAGCAAGAGAAAGGACAGCTCGTATGGTTACACATGTGTCTCTCGTTTCAAATCCCATAGACATTGTAAAACATTACTAATTATCCTGACGATCGCGATATTAATACAATATCAGTTTACATTGTGTAAATTTGATAATCGTATACCTGTTATTTATCGAAATTTAAAACGTTTTTTTTGTTTTTTATCTCTTTCTCTCTCTCTCTTTTATATAGATAGTTAATTTATAATTTCTATATAAATAATATTAATAATGGCATTTTCTAACTACGTCAATTTCTTTATTTATTTTCTCTCCTTTATCTCATCTTTCTCTTTTTATATTTTTATCACATATTATATACATTAGTTTTTTCTCTTTCCTTTATTCGTTATATTATATTTATTATCTCGGAGTTATTTAAAGAGTTATTGCATAAATATATATACCTAACTGATAATAAATGCAATATTTTATTTTTCTGTATTTATGTATTTTATACTCGAAACTTCTGTTTTCTTTGTGTGGATTTGTTAATTAAAAAGACATCTGTGTATCGACAATGTCCATTACAAAATGTGTCTGTTTTATCTTCTCCAATGGCGGTTTCGATGTTGGTTTCCGTTACCGTGAAATTCGCGAACCGATGACATCGGTATGCTCGCAATACTGCATGTTGCGGCCGGTAGACGCCTGTTTTCGTTGCAACCTTCCTCGGCATTCGGTCCGCCATTCCGCGAACCTGGTTATAACACGCTCGTACGATCGTTGTCGAGGAAATGAATTTTCTTCAACACAAGAGCTTGTTGCAAGGCACCCTTACACACTTCTTATAGGGCGGAAAGGCAGCGAGAAAGAAGGGTCGGCCTTTCCCAAGCTCTAAGCTTAGCTTCCTCCTATTCCATTTCGGTCGTAACAACGACCGCGCAACAAGATAATACGTGGAAGGAAAAAAGTAACGTGGCGAGCAGGCGAAACATTTACGTTTATTGCGGCGTAAAACTTGTCCGACGGTAACTTGCTGCGGGATAACAGAGTCATTTTCCGTAATTGCCGAAAAATTTCGATTTTATCAATGATGAAATTATCGCTGTATGTTATATTATTGTGTAAAAACAAAACTACTTTTGCTATTGAGAAGATAATTTTCTTTATGTTTGTTTAATTGCGCACAATTGTGACAACACAGTTTCACAAACTCACGTGTTGATTGGATATTCGATTTATCCGACGCGCGAAAGTGATACAAAAAATAATAAAGCTTGATAAATCTTTGTAATGTATTTATGAAGCGTATTTATGATTTATTCGGCAAGAGAGAGAGAGAGAGAGAGAGAGAGAGAGAGAGAGAAAGAGGTTTGTTCTCCTTTAATTCCCTCTCGAATCTCATACAAGATCGTAAATCAGCAAACCGCATCGTCCACCAATCAGACTCGGCCATCATCGCAATTTCGTGTCAAGAGTAAGAGAGTGAGAGAGAGAGAGAGAGAGAGAGAGAGAGAGGAAAAGTATCATAATATTTATCAGGCTAATCATTACACAATTTACGTTTATTGCAAAAATATTGCCTGTAATTTGTCACAATAAAGTGAATAGACGACAGGCAATTGATAGATGATTGATAAATGTTTGTACGTTTCTTCTTGGGAAGATAGTGTGTGACGTGTCACACAGAAATGGGACATGTCATCTGGTTTCGTCGTCCGGACGATGTCGGTTCTTTTCGTTACGAGTCTGACAGCAGATAAGAGCGAGAATGTCCTTGGAAGGAAGCTCGATCGTCGTTTTCTCTCTCTCTCTCTCTCTCTCTCTCTCTCTCTCTCTCGCTCTCTCTATCTATCTTTCTCTAGCTCTCTCTCTCCCGGTTTTTCCTTCTTTAAACGATTCCCTTTGAACGAGTCTGACATGAATATTTATAGCCTCATGAATATTTACGATATTCGAAGGTATGTGCATGCTGGAACACCGTTATAATGTATGTACGTAGGATACGTACACGCGTATTGGGCGGAAAATGGAAATACTTCGGCGTTTTGCGAAAATGTACAAGATTAATGGGTTTGTGCGTGGGCTCGCGTGATATATGCAATTGGCAGAATCGCTAATCGCTCATCTTCGTGAAATATTTCGTTTCTTCTCTTCTCTCGCGCCCTCGCGGATGATATAATTATAACAATATTTGCATTGTAACAATATATTTGTGTGTTCTTTGAAAAAGTTCTTAGAAGACTGCGGAGCAACAGTTAACATCGTTCGAGTAAAATGCGAAGAGTTTAAGAAAAAAAAAAAAAAAAAAAAAAAAAGTTCTCATGTTTCTGTGAGGAAGTTCCTGTAAGTACTATTTTCCGGTTAAGTGGAACATATAAATTTCCTTCTCAAGTAGTTGCCCCGCTTGGTATTTATACCGTAACGGTTTTCTTCCTCAGTCTTTTTACTTTGCCGGAAATCATAATTTACCGAAGTAATGACAAAATTAATAATTTGCGCATCTCATGCGAGATACTCTCGAGGCAGACCTGTCTCTCTTAATTTTAATTACCGATGGTAAATGTTCAGAAAAACGGAGCATCTTTGGAGGTCAATGTCCTTGACATATGTTGTCAAGGACACCTTCCTGAACAACAATCAAAAGTTTTTAGCCGTCGCTCGTTATTTGTTAAAAAGTTATTAACAAAAGAAAT
>QVOB01024361.1:0-10493 GCA_014839585.1 Pseudomyrmex concolor
AAAGAATAAAACAACTACTATGACGTGAGCTTCATTTTTTCGACGCTGGGGTGTAAAAAACACCCCACGCGACTACTCCCGGGTTAAAGGATTGTAAGATATATCGACGACAAGTCTGTTTACAAGTTCGCAATAATCGTGTCGTTCAAAAGAGAGCTCTCGTTGTATTTTGTTGTTTTCGCCGATCATCGCGAAGTCCGGCGAACAAAACTTCGCGAAACGAAGCCAGCAAGAGTCCGCAGCCTCGGCAAGGTCGTCGCGCTTCCTGCAGTAGTGAAGTAGAAAACACGTATTGCGCCTTCGAGGTTTCCCTCTCTTTTTTATCCGACTCCGTCTTTCCGTTCTTTTCTCTTCCGTCGCTTAGTTGTATTCCGCACGCTTATCCCCGCCGAAAGTTCCTGACGTCGTTTTTCCTCCGTCTCTCCTCTCTCTCTCTCTCTCTCCCGGCATCAAGCGTCATGAAGTGCCGTATCTTGCGAAAATAACAGGACGGAGGAGACGACTTCGATCCGAATGACGTCAGCGATTCGACGCCGGTTGATTATCAATTTAACTGTGTTGCAGGATCGACGACAGGCTTCTTCTCCCGCGTGTGTGACGCACAACCGCGAATTCGTTTGCTTTTTTTTTCTTCTCGTGTTTTTCAACGACACCGCGTCTCTTGTAATTACTTCTCTTCGTTATAGTAACCTTTCCTCGTTAAAGGCCAGAGTTTTGAAATAAATAGCAAAGAGAGAATTCAGGAAATATTGAAAGCGCGAACTAATTTCCATCTTAATTAGCAGCTATTAAATGGCGAGATGGATCTGGAAACGATCCGAACAGCCTAGAAGAGTTTAAGAACGGATTACTCCGTTTAAACGGTAAAACAAGACGAAGATCGAGACACGTTACTTTTCACAAAAATCCAAAGTACGATTGCAAATACTTTTCGGTCTGTGTGTGTTGCTCGCGCGACGAAACATGTCGCGACGATAAACGCAGGTTAAACGTTGTATGCTAATTTATGATAATCGGACGCGTTTAATATTGCAACCGCCGCGAACCGACAACGTCGTTACGTTGTGATTCACGTTATGTCACAAAGGTCCAATAAATTGAAGTTCACGGATCATTATCATTTCGCAACCGACGCACGCTGAGCGATTGCATTGAGTGAGCCGCGCGAATACGCGTTGCGCCAAAATTTCTGATTTCTTTCAAAAGGTATTTAGCAAGTCAACATCGCGCCATCGAAATAGAAGATAAGCGTTTGAAGTCCGCGTTGTTGTTTCCGATTGATCGTGACGCTCGGGGAATTACCTTGCTAGCACAAAAAGAGATATAAACACTTGAAAAAACAAAGCAGCTGTTGTCGCGCCGATAAATAACGCACGTTAAAAAATCGCGAAAAAGAAAAGGCGACGACTTTTGAGAGGGAGGCCTCTCGCGAGAGCGGGAGGCACGCGTGTTTAAAGCAGCGAGCACAGGCTAGTTAACGCGGCAAAGATCAATGACCAATGACGTCACGGTCGGTTCGCATTGCTTGTTCACGTGTGTGCGCACGTAACCGCTCGGCTCGCCTCGCACACGCGTGTGTCGGGATGATCCAACACGCTGTCTGCATACGCACGGTAGTGTGTACAAATGCGGTACGCGGGAGAGAGAGACGTCCGGTTTCATCTCCGGCGACTGTTTTTTTTTCCTTCCCTTCCTTCCTCCTTTCCTCTCCCTCCCTCCCTTCCTCCCTCTCTCTCTCTCTCTCTCTCTCTCTCTCTCTCTCTCGAGCCACGTAAGGTGGCTCTTCGCTCTGTCGACGAGCTCTCATGTCGACGAGTTCTCTTATTCCGCGCTCTTCTCAATTTAGCTGCT
The DNA here is from genome assembly GCA_014839585.1 of Pseudomyrmex concolor. NCBI lineage: Eukaryota > Metazoa > Arthropoda > Insecta > Hymenoptera > Formicidae > Pseudomyrmex > Pseudomyrmex concolor. The sequence continues at coordinate 1,852 of QVOB01024361.1, forward strand.
TTTCTCCTCTCAAATCCGCGCGTTTGTTTTGTTACGTCAGCGAGTAACGAGAACTCAAAGAAGAGAATCGCTTGCGCGATTTGTTTTGTCGGGAGGAATTGTTCGATGGATTTTTTTTCCGCGTATCTCTCTCTCGTAGAAAAATTGTCGGAATTAAATAATTAATTGGGAGAAATTTCTTCTATACGTACGTGTCTATGCTCTCTCTATCGGTTTTTTGTAAGAAAACCGGTCGTTTGCATGTAATTTATGTACGCGCGGATTATCTAAACTATCGTTTATTCGCGTACCGGCCTCGGGGGACGGCGGACAATAAATAAGCGCGAACCTAAGGGAACAGATCCTTTTCATCGCGCGCGAGGGGAGTTCATCGGACTGGTTTCTCGAAAACTCGCTTCGTGGCATTTCGATTTTTTTTTTTTTTTTCCAACGCGTTTCTCTTCGCGAGATGAAACTTTCGGGTTTCTCTCACTTTTCTCTATTTCGACGTGCGCGAGTCGCACAGCGCGACTTTTCTGCACACACACGCATCGACGAGAAACAATGACGAGCGCGCGCGCGATTCTCGGATGCGCGGCGCGAAATCGAAACTCCCACCGCTCGTCGTCGTCGTCGTCGTCGTCGTCGTCGTCGTTAACACACACCCGCTGCCGATGCACCGGCTGTCGGTTGGGTGCAACGACCCTCGCGGCACGAAACTGGGACATTCTCGATTCTTCTGCGACGTCGTCTCTACTCGCGGTGGTCTCTATACACGGTGACCCCGTTTTCCAGTTACGGCCACAACGACAACGCTTATGTCCGTCGAACGCGCGGCATCCGAACGCGCGAAGGCCGAATATTTCATTTCGATTTTACATTCCGCACGTCTTATTTAATCCATAAGCGCGGGAGGCCGCGTGACGCCAAGGACTCTCGCGAGCAATTTCAGATCGCCGCGCTCTATTTTTGTCGCTTCCTCCTCCCCGGTGCATGCCGCGGTTTCTTTTTCAGTAATAAATTTATCACGCGCGCATTATTATTCAAGTAAGATATTTATCGCGAGCTCGAAACGTCGTTCGTTTCGATCGCGCGGAACGTCTCGGGGAAATAACGCGCGCTTCTCATCGCGAAAGCCGCGCGGAGAGGCATATTATCTGTTCACGTCGTCCGGTTAAATTCGGGAAGAATGGAGCGCAACCAGTTGCACGCTACGTTCCGTTGCACGCGAAAGTGCGCCCACACACCGTTCTCGGGACGTGACACTCTCTTCTGGAATTGGGCGGCGCGGACCGAATCGCGTGCCCGTGACAAGCGCGACTCGCCGTCGCCTACGTACAATTGCTAAACGCGACGACGACGACGACGGTAACGGAGCTTTGCGTGCTATCGACTTATGTGTGCAGTGATTAAACAACCTATTCCCTATTCCAAGTCTATAAATATCGAGAAAGCGACGCCGAGTTTAGGACAAAATGTGTCAGACTTTTCTTTTTTTTTTTTTTTTTCGTAGTAAATTAACACTTGTCTGCATCTTGTTTGTTTGTGATTGTAAAACAATTTAAATGTCAAAAGAAGCAAAAAAAAGTTTAAGAGACACCGACGAGTAAAAATTATCTTCAAGGAGAGATCGCGAGAGCGATCTTTATTTCGGGTTGTATCATCGTCTTTGAAAAAAAAAAAAAAAAAAAAAAAAAAATTTTTCAAAATCTTTCCGGCAACTTTTTTTTTTTACAGACCGGAGAATATAGACGAAATTCGCGCTCGATGAGATACGATCGCTCGCGCAATCCCGTGACTTTTGTGAGAGAGTTGCCCGCCACTTTAAAGAGATGTGTTATACTTGATTCCAAAGTACGTTCACTTCTTATCCCACAAAATCACATGCGCCGCCGCACAACTGGTTTAGCATTACGAACGGGAAAGTTACGTAAACTATGCCGTCGTTAGCGATACATGAATTACATATACACATATACACGCTAGTAAAGTAACGTTCTATAGCGCATCATTTATTCCATGCAAAACTACTCTCGCCGCGGCTCTATAGCCGTGACAACTTGTGTGTTGCGCCCCGGCAATCTTCGCGATCTTATATACTATATCTTATATCTCCGATATCCGGCTTGTGTGAGCACGTCTCATTAATTTTTATTGCGCGCATTATTCGACTTTTTACCCGTGCATCATGCATCGTACCGTCTATTTTTTGACGTTCCGTGTGCTATCAATCATCTTTTTCTTTTTTTTTTTTTTTAGTCTTTTTTTTGTTGCAAATTCTTCTGTCGACACGTATAATAATAGAAATAATTTGTCACTCGACGATGGCCGTGTCACTCGAGACAGATGTTAGGAAAATATTTACAACTAAACATATTTACATAAATAAATAAATAATAAATAAATAATAAATACGTTACAAAAATAAATGCAGTAAAATACAATATGTAAATATATTATAAAAATATTTTTATAAGTATATTACAAAAAATACTTCATATAAAAGCGATAATATAGTAAAAAAAAAAATACATATGTAAAATTTAGTACGTTATATTTGCGTTGTACGCGAGGCGAGTTTTTGATTATTCAGCAGAACACACACAAGTCAGAAGTGACGCAGTTATCGTCTTCCGAAAGTTAAAGGACGTCCTCTGAGAGTTAAAGGACAAGGTAAAGGATGTGTGTCTGTATTTTCTCTTCAATAAGAAAACATAGTTTGCTTTCAAACTTGTAATTTAATTTCGTTCTCACGCAAAAAAAGTTTCGCTAGTGTCCACGACTATATAGAAAGAAAAATTCGCTAAGTCTGCTGAATTTTTGCCAGCAAAATATCTTGTTGGCAAAATCAGAAAAAAAAAAAAAAAAAAGAATTCAACGGACTTGACAAATTTTTCTCGCTGGTTGTGTGTAATTTATCTTCTTGCCATTCCAGCGAAAATTGTTTTCCGCGCACGTAAATCGTTTCGCTTATTCCGTGCGCATTTACACGTCTTCCATCATTTCAGTCCATCGTCGATTGCTTGAATTGCTACAAAAATGTGCTCGAATGTACTCGAATTTGTTTTTCGCTCGGATCTTGACTTTTTCTCGACTAACACGAGCCAACTTGTCTTTCTACACCGTGAGAATTGATCGCGCGATGAGACACACGGTTAAATCGTCTCGCACTCCCGACGCGAATCTACCGCCTGCACGTAAGATAAATAGAGAGAGAGAGAGAGAGAGAGGGAGGGTGGCTTTTACCCTCCGTGTGTCCCGTGGCACGTGGCGGATGACTCGTCGACAATTTTTTCCGCGACATTACATTTCCCGGTAGGATGTAGGCCACAGAAGCGAGTGACGTTTTGCGCGAAACGGATTGACAGGGGGAACGCAAAGCGGCGCGCACATCCGCGACAAATACGCCTGTTAAATTCTTTAACACGCGTCGATGCCGGCCGATCAATTATTTATCAATTCCCCGCGCCCGCGCGTGTCTATAGTCCTCCGCGGCCTCTGCGATTCGATAAACGCTTGTGTACCTTATACGCGGAAAAGAAAAGTTTTCCCATTATATGAATACCAGCAGCAAGAAAAATCTGCTCTCTGATCCAAAACGTTTGTTTTTGTTGGCAAGATGAAAAAAATTCAACAAGCTCGGCAGATTTTTCTTGCTGGCCAACTACCTAATCCTCTTCCGGCAATATTTTTTTTTCATTCGTAAATAGGATTACAAGCTAAGTTCGATCGCGTTCATTCCGTTCTTCCTCTCTTTTCCGCCGCGGCTTTTGCGATCGTTGATCCGATCGAACTCTGTGTGGTTTTTCTTCGTTCGGTCAAACGTGCGAAAATCGGGCGACGCGAAATCAGGGGTCAGGGTCGAAATAAGCGGAGCGGAAGAGACGAGACGATCGAAGGGGCGCGACGACGGGTTGTCGCCATTTAATTCGGCGATGTGGGAGAGAGAGAGAGAGAGAGAGGGCGTGATCGATTAACGAGCGTAGATTAGAGACGATGTGGCTTGATGTACGAGGCACGCACGCGATTTCTCAGTATAATAATAATAATAATAAATAATATATCTCGTACAATTATCAATTCACTGCGATATCGCGCGGAAGAATCGCCAATTAAACAAACCGCGAGATAATTTCCTCGTCTTGTTATCGAGCACGACGGACATTAGCAATTGCGGGCATTATCCCGTCGTATCGGTTCGCTCCTTATTTCGTTATTACAATTGAACTCCGTTAGAAATAGCATTATAGATATTGTCGCTCCGATAATATGCGGAATCTCGCTCAATGCCGTCGCCGACGCGGATGTCTTCCGGCGGAAGCGCGCGTAGAGTTTCTCTCTCGGATGCGCAACTCGTATCTCCCCTCTCTGGACTGTCGTGTGCGCTCTGCTCTTGTCATCAAGAGTGGCGTGTGTTTCACGGTGTATCTGCGCACATACAATGTAAGGCGATACGTTAGTTTTCGGTGTATATTATATTCATAGCGACACGACACTTTGCGGATGAAACGCGAGTTTCGAATCTTATTAGAATTTTATTAGTTTTTTTTTCCCGACGTGTTGCGCTCGTGTGAAAGAAGCGCAAAACTCCCGGAACTGAATCGAACTGGAATCGAAATTCTATTGCGCGAAAAAAATCGCGCGTCATCCCTCGGGCGAATCTCGCCGAGATAAAATGTTGTGTCAACATGTGTCACCGGCCCCGGACAGAAGTAATTGTTCGATATGTGAATATTAATCGTGTGACAATTGTCAATGTTTCAAAGAGTTTTTAAAGCACGTTTTTAGTTATCGGTTTCCATTTTTTTTTTTTTTTTTTTAATATATATTTTATACAAATACTTCCTGGTTGATTATTTCTTTAATAAAACGTGCAGTCACAGATGATGCTTGTCCGGTCACTGGGACATTTACCTTATTCGTTGACCCCGTGTGCGCAACACATCGTGTTCTCGCATCGGATGACGAGGAACAAGCCGCAAGTATTTCCCGGACGTGTCGCCGATCTTTCCGCGTTGCATCTCGCGCACGACGCGAGAGAAAGAGAAAAAGGTAAACGCACGCGCTTAAGTATTCACGGTGTTCGCATCATCTCCGAGAGAATCTCCGAGATTCGCTTCGCAGGTCGGGCGCCGTTGCCTAGCGACGAGGAATGCAGACGTTTACACCGAGATGCAATTTGCATCAGATGACTATTTGGACTCGAACGTCGCAACGCTCTTCTATAATTGACCGCAGCGAATTTCACATTCATCACTTTCCAACTCTCGTCCTCGCGTGGACGACACGTTACCTTTGCGCTACACGCCGCTATTCGCCGTATCAATCTTCGTTGCGATAAACGCGCGACGCGAAATTTCGCGTTTTATCTTCCGGGGCGGCGCGGCCGTTGAATCGCAATTGTAAACGCGGTTGTTATTTTTTTTTTTTTTTTCACGCGCTTTTAAATAAAATACTTTACGCGCGACGATATCGCGAGAAACGCAATTGGAAAATTGCGCAGCGCGCGTCAAAGAAAAATACAAAGCGTCTATCCCATAACGTATAAATCGGAATTTTTCGTTTTGCGGCGGAAAAACGCGCGTGCAAATTCCGCATTGACGCGCGCGGTGCGGTTTTCGCATTTTATCAAAAAAAAAAAAGGTATGTGTGCGCGCGTAATGTCCAATGCGTAATTTCAACGAGTCTGCGCAGAATAAAACGGCGTAAAAGCGCGCGAGGGCGAGGAATCGACACTCCCCGGCGGGAGGGGGATAAGCACCTGAAATCCTGGTGACAAATATATATAATGCAACTGCGCGAAATGTTCTCCTTTCTTCGTTTGCGTGCGCGCGCAACGATAAAACGCGGCTGGTGCGCGAAATATTCTCGTTACGAACGAGCGAAATACATAGCACGCGCGTAATGTACGTAAAACGTGAGACTCTAACCGGCTTTGACGTGGGTTGACGATTGCGGGGTGTTGGTAAAATCGATAGCACTTGGCGAGAGAGATAGTCTAGGTCCTATTCCTCTCTCTCTCTCTTTCTCTCTCTCTATTCCCCCAGCGCAAAACGTGGGCGTTCGTTGATGTATATATTCTATCTGTGACGCTTCTCTCCCACCCCTTCGGCTTCTCTCTCGTATGTCACATCCCTCCGGACATACGCATCGGGTGTCTCGGACGAAAACGACGAAGCCGCGTCACCTTTTACTATAAAAAAAAAAAAAAAAAAAAAAAAAAAAAAAAAAAAAGCTGGAAACAGTCTATTAAATTTCTTCGAGTTTCGCTGATTTGGATTTGTAATCGTTTTGAAGCGGATAATTGCGTCTTATTTTCCTGATAATTGTTTCAAGCTTTGTTACGCGCGGCTTTCAAATATCCTTATCGAGAAAGATCTCACTCTCTCTCTCTCTTTGCCAATTGTAAAGTTTATCTTACCTAAAGTGTATTCTAAATTCGCTCGCAATCTTCTCTCGTCGTGCTATTGGAATAATCGCCTTTTCGCTCGGTCTCGAGTAATTCGTAATTGAAAAGAGGAACACAGGATATCCTCAAAGACACCTCGAGAAATGGAAAACGAGAGATAGATAGATTAGATAGAAGAGAGAGAGGGGGGGAGAGAGACAGAGAGAGACCGAATTGAATTCACTCCTAGCAGACTACAATCTTCATTCAGTGATCCACCCTCGCATTCTCTCCCGCGTGACGTCATAGAAGGCACCGGTGGCGTTCACTACCCCCCAACTGCGCGCGCGCGCGCGCACACACACACATACACACGGACGATCCAGGACTACGTCCTCCCGCTGCTAATGACAGTGGTAGTGGGTATTGGACGTAATAGAGGGCTTCGCACTAGAGGCCTGCCCTCCTACACCCTCTTAGTTGCCGTTCGCCGTGTTGCTGCGGTTGCTGTAGCAGCACCAGCAGCACCAGCAGCTGCTGTTGCTGCCGCCCCGCCACCCGCTGCCGATATCTCGCCGCTCCTCCGCCTTTCACTCGCGCGGGCTCAGTTCGCTGATGTCTCTCATCAGCTGCGGATCTTCTCGAACGAGAGAATCCAATCCGACGTAATATCCGGTTGGTCCGCAACGTACTTGACAGCACGTAATACCAGGTACTCACAGATATTCTCCAGGCATTTCTCTCCGGCACTTGTTAGAATCCCGAGCTCGAAAGCGTCTCATCGCACTTGTGGATTCTTCGGTTTCTTCGGGGGAGGAGGTTTATCTCACGCGTCTCGTTTCGAAGATGCCGCTTCTCGATGAGATGCGTTTCTCGTATGAGAGACATTGAACTCGCGGTTTTCTCCCACCCGGAAGTTTTCCCGGCGACAAGATGTGATTTTTTTTTAATGTGCTGTAGTTTTTTTTTTTGATTTTGTAAAAAAGACAAATGAAAGAGATCGTTGAAATTCTCTTGTGTGCGACCACACGTCGAAACTTCATCTCGCTGCGGCGGAAAATAGTGATGATATTATACGTTCGCAGTGTTTGTTTCGAGTCGTTGAATAAATGACGCTTTAACGTGAAGTTTCGCGCTTGAAATGAAGATGCAACGCTTGACACTTTGCTCTCTACGTCGAAAACTCGTTTCGCTTCGTGAGTCATTTGAATAAGCAAATAAATGTGTGTTTGGAAACGCGGTGCTTTTACTCGAGCGAGCAACTCTTTCTTACGTGCGCGCTCTTAACATCTCTCTTTCTCTCTCTCTCTCTCTCTCTCTCTCTCTCTCTCTCTCTCTTTTTCTCTCTCGCTCGGAGCCGCGCGAAATTATCTTATTAAAGTTATCATCTTTACAAACAAGTACAATGTACCTGTATATTGTGTAAGTTTCTTGTTTCTGTCGCGAGTGCTGTTTTTCTACGTGATTCAGGTAACGGCATTGCGAATTGTCAAGCAACACGGTCAGATTGATCGATTCGCGGATTTTTTTCTTGCGAATTAACGTTCCGCAATTCCGAGACGCGCGCATACAAACGTTAACTAAAATATAAATAATTCAGATTTTGAAAAAAACAAAACTACGGACGTTCTTTTCTTTCGTCGAAGAGATACAAGCGCGATAGAAATTTTTTATTGCACAGGATGTGTGAAAATGCGGTTCTTCCGCTTCTTCTTCTTCTTCTTTGCGTGCTCCGATGTCAATAAGCAGTAATAGCGACTTTACCTTGTGTGTGTCAAAGACACATAACCGTGATCTTGATTGCGTAGCATCTGATGGAGATAACAGCTTGTTTTGTTATTTCCAAGTGTGTGTGTTATCTGTCACAATAAACGACACACACGAAGACGAACGCGGAGGGGAGAGGGTATAAGAAGTTTGTTGCATCACTCGTTGTCGGGACGAGAGAATGACTTCTATTGCGTTACTTACTTTCGTATAAAAAAAAAAAATATCCGCGAAATTAATGTGCTATATATTATCTTTCGTAACGTGGAAAATTTCTCAGAGAAGATACTTTGTTACATTTCTGCACAAATGCGTTTCCACACAAATGTGTTCTAAATTTTCGGGCGTTACTAAACCACCAACAATGAAAAGTCGTCGAATTAATTAGTGAATTAAATTAAACGCGAGCCCGCGCTTCTCGAACTTGTTGCGCTTTTCGGAATATAACACCGGACGATGAAAGCCATAACCGGTCGAAGGTTCAACGCGGCGCTCGATGTTTTATATA
>QVOB01024388.1:0-13329 GCA_014839585.1 Pseudomyrmex concolor
TGCACAAATGCACTATTAAACAATTATTGGTGAAATTACAGTCTATGGCCATCTTTTCCGTATGGCCATAATACTCCCATTTACCCTATTATATTCACCTGTTTTTTTCCTCTTCAGATTTTTCTCGCGTTTACACACACACATACACACACAAGTCGTTCCCTCGAATTTCAACTCTTTTCCGTTTCACTTTCTCGCGTTTTCCCTTTTAGCTACGTGGCGCGTGAGCGTAATTTTGCGAGTTATTAATAATTAACTTGGAATTACATGCACCTAACCGCTGGATAATAGCCAGCTGTGCGCGATATGTCCATCCGACACGCGACGTGCAATACATCAACTTTTAACCGCGATAATCCGCACCCCTTTCGCAAGCCTTTAGGTCGCGCGTAATACACATGTACTCCTTTACGTGTATCTCTTTTCTTTCTCCCAAAAAAAGAATTTCCTCGGCGCCGTAATAACGTGCCGAGATAACGTTCCTAAATTTATTCATCCCTCGTCTTTTCCTCCAAAACTCTCGCGGCAGTCGAGTTTTTCGCCTTGTGATATATACGTAATATTCTTATTAAGCATATTCGTTTTACCCCACACGCGATATGCTGTAAGTTTTATTACGATAATAGAATACTGCACTCTCTCTCTCTCTCTCTTCCTGTCTCTCCTGTTGTCTGCAATATTTTAATAAAAGTAAATTTTTTAATGGATATAGTGCTATTTCGTCAGTATCTCCCTACGTATAATTACATAAGTGTCACATACGAGATTTTGAGTTTATTGCATAATGACACTTGGAAAGTCATGTTCTTTATGGTCACCAAATATTAAAAAACAATATTCGTAAAAAATTTGAAATCGAAAGACTCCTTTAACTACACAGAGAGAACAGTTTCTTTAGATTTAACAAATTTCCAATGAAATTATTTTAATGAAATAATTTCTTTGGATTTAACAAAATTTGTTAAATCTAAAGAAACCGTTCTCTTTTATTTAACAAATTTTGTTTAATAATCTTTTATTTAACAAATTTTATTTAACAAATCCAAAGAAATTATTTCATTGGAATAATTTCATTGGAAATTTGTTAAATCTAAAGAAACCGTTCTCTCTGTGTAGAGAAACATATGAAGTTGTAAACCTTTAAACTGCTCTTCTCTAAAATTTGCGGTTTGGAGTTACGGGATTATACGTACAGAGTGACGATTTCACGATTAAATTTGTACTATTTTTGTGCCATTATCTCCGCTGGTACAAGAGATAAATTTCAATTTCTCGAGAGATATGAAAAAAAAAAAAAAAAAGGAACAACGTCCTCGCGAGAAGAAGAAACTTTGCGAAGAAGATAGCCAGATTCGCTGGCTTTTCATCTGCTAGAAAGAATTCGAGTGTTTGATATATCAGTACGCGGATATATATTTCTCTTTGCGCGCAAGATGGATCACGTCGTTACCGGCGCGCTTTTCTTGAATTCCACGAGTGCAAAAGTGCATATTCTCAGGACGCGAGCGACTCTAATGAGTCCTCGCGTAATCCGGTTAGGTAGCGGCGGAGATTTGATTAAATTTTAACTTCGGTTCACACGGGGAAAGGGCAGACGCGGACATTGGAACGAATTAAGTGAGTTTTACTTAGTGCTCGCGGAAAGAGAATGGTCCTTCGAAAAACAAACGTGCTCCCGGGAACCCTTTGCCTTACTACTTGCCGCTCCATCCTTTTTCGCACCCGTCATCCGCATCTTCACTCTCTGCGCTCTCTTTCTCTCTTTTTCTCTTTTCATCGTCCGGAAGACTTGTTTTTCCTCTTTCTTTTTTTTGTCGGTTGCCGACGAGAATCTCTTTGCAACCATTTTATAGCCGCGGAGGATAAATAAAAATAAGTTTAAAGTTCGTTGTGTAAGATCTTCCACGCCCCTACCCGAGAGAATCGTATTTCAACGCAGAAATCTTGGCTATATCCAAGTACGCGAGCGGTCCACGGATTTCGGACGAGAGAAATGTATGTTGGGATGCAGGAAAGATAGAGGTGCCGGGAGGAGAAAGCGTCACGCACGTGACTCACATGGCAAATGCTTCCGGCTATCGCGCTCATATATTTCCGCGAATCATAAAACGCGTTAAATTCATGTTTTCTTTTTTGACGGAAATATTTATCTGAAAATTCGTTAATTTATTTATTTATTTATAATCCGTTTGCTTTTGTTTGGTTGCAATTATTATATGAATTGTTTTGTGCGAAAGTAAGTATTTCATACTTTGTGGATCAAGCGCGTTAATTCCGCCGCGAAAATACAGAATCGCAAGTGGCGCGCGTATTAAAAGCGTGCGATCAATCGGCGAGCGTTTCCGGTGAGAATATAATCTGTGCACGTCGATTTTGAAGAATGGAAAAGTGCGAGATCTCGATGCAAATAACCGGGGCGAAAGGGGGGGCAGCGTGCAGCGTAATTGTGATGTATGAAGTTAGAAGCAGATGCATGGAGACGGGGTTTGATGGATGAGAGGTCGAGGACTTCCACTCCGCGAAAGGCGAGAGAGCGAAATGAAATAACGCGCAGCGGGGAAGCTTGACGTGGTCTACGGTCGATGCCTCTCTTCCTGCATTCCGCCGGTATTCGACAAGTTCTCGATTCATCTTTCATGCGTATGTTCATGCGCGAATAAGTGCGCACGAGCTTTCCATCCACATCATTCCGTGAGTGCGAGTTTGGGAAAAAGAAATGTTTGCCTTCTTTTACTTACAACTTTACCGCATTTATATTAACTTTTAAGAAAATCCTCGATGTTCAAAACTGATAATATGATAATGAATGTACAGTTATCAACTTGCTAATTATTATTTCAATTATCATTGTTGTACACCGAAGAAGATTAAAAAACAGAATCAAAACATTTGTATCAATTTTTATTTTCAATAAATAACACGTTTTTTTTATTGAAAAAATAATAGAAATAAGTATATTTGATGAAAAAATAATTTAATAAAACAATAATTTTATTTTGAATAAAAAACACACGTGTTTTTTTATTTTTTTATTGAAAACAGGTTTTACAACGTGTTTTGACTCGCATCTGTGCCTCAATACTTTGTTTAATATAATAATAATGATAACAATAATAATAACAACAAATATAATAATAAAATGTATAGATTATAAATCTATCGTACTTTATACATACACTGACGCCAATAATTGATCGCGTTTCGATCCAATTAATCGATAAAAAGTTTATAAGCTGCGCGATTACATTCGATTATCTTTTAATTCCGCGCTGTTTATTATTCCGTGCGAGTCCGCTCGATGCCGTAACAAACTCTCACGGTGCCTATAAATTCCCATAAGCGAACGACAAAGAAATATCGAGCACGAGAGATAGCGACGCACTCAGAGATGCGCCCGTTGCAATATATGCTATTTTATCACGAGATATTACCGGAAGCGCGCGTCCAGCGCGGCTTGGAAAGAGCATTGAAGCCGCTGTCTCGTCTATTCTGCGTCGTCAAGATCGGCGACGGCCAGTGGAATAATGCGATTTCCTGAGAAACGCGAAGTCTCGCGGGTGTCGTCGCTCGAATGTGCCGTCCTCGATATATCGTCTGAGCTGACGCTACCAGTATCGAGGGGGAGAGACTGCGAGGGAAGGATTGCAACGTAACCGCAGAGCCGTTACACAAGCGCGTCCCTGGAGCACCACTTGCACCAAATTGAAACTGGTCTTTGCATTGGATTAACTCTTTGCGCGGCTACTACCGCAACTTCACGTCGTCGATCCACCGACACTCCGCTCAGGTCCCCTTGCACCATCACACCCTATGTCGGCTCTTTGGGGGCGACCTCAACCCTCGTTCTCCAGAGAGATCCCCAGACGACCAAAACGAGAGCTCGGTTACGTTGACGAGACTTTTATGGAAAAGTGCATACTGCGAGAATTAACTGCTTCCGTTTTTTATTTTGCACAGAGAAAAGCAAGTTGTTCTAGTTTTTCTTTCGATTATTCGATGTTGTTTTGTTGAGAGGCAAAAATTAAAATCGTATTAACGTAAACTACTTTGTGAAATTAATATTTTATTCTCTCAAATAAATGTTTTGACAATTTGAATTTTAGGAATTGAAGGTTTACTCAACGTTATACCGCAACGTTAGTTCCCCTCATTGCCAATCAACCCCACGCAAATTCCATCCTAAGGGATGCAAACCTTGAAAATGCCCGAAGAGACCGAGACTTCTGGAATCTCGACGCGGTTGCCCCCAAACGTTTATCTAATGTCCCTACCTCTGATTCCGTCGAACCTGGGAGTGTGAAATTCCTCGGCGGTAATTCCCCGTAGAATCTCGTATCTCCGAGCTGTAAATTAAACCACCTTCCCCTTCCGATCGTGTATCTGACTGTTTATCATTCGAAAGCCTTTCCGTGATCTCGCTTGTGTAAATCTCAAGAGACAATTAAGCCGTAGGAAGCACAGGATGAAAATGACGAGTTTGCTTTTTGTAACTCGCGATTCTGCGTTTTGTTATTTCGACCAAACACAATTATTAAACTAAATAATATCAATAAGGTCATAAGAATCATTCGCAGGATGTTGTACGGGAATATGCGTGTATATGTATATATATGTGTGTATATGTGTGTGTGTGTGTGTGTGTGTATAATATATATATAATATATATAATATATATATTATAATATATATAATATACATAATATATATAATATATATAATATATATAATATATATAATATATATAATATATATAATATATAATATATATATATATATAATGCATCTTATAATATGAGAGACCCCAAGTACCTCCCTAACTAATTTTAAGTTATTGCGAAAAAAACTCCTCGGCCAGGAGTCGAACCTGGAACCGTCGCCTTTCTTTATTAATTGTACAATTATTAAAATTACGGGATCTTAATTGCCGGAATTAATTTCGCTTTAAAACAGCAGTTTGCACATTTTCTTCCACCGCTCTAAACACGTGTACACTATTCCAAAAAAAAAACTGAAATTTATTCTTTTTTTTTTTTTTCCATAGTGTGACTCTTAACCGAAGTTGCGTACCGCAACTTTCGGAATTTCGAAGCTGCGTACGCGCAATACCCAGCGCGCCATTAGTGTGTACAATGGAACGGAACCGAACGCGACGACATGCGAAACGTATGCATGGCCTAGGTATCATTTGGCTTGCACCGCTGGAAGCATGTGTCTTCATTAGGCGGCGGATAGGGGCGGCGCAGCTCTACTGAATCACATCGGGAAACCAACCATCGTGGCCTGAATTAAGCGCTAAATGCAACTCCCATACCTTCTCGCCCTCCCTCCCTCCGCCTTCCTTACCTCCTATCGTGTATTTCTATCGGTGTCCCGTTTTCCCTCGTACCTACTTTAAACTTCCCACCTCCGTCGCCTTGCTCTGGCCGAACTCGAACGTTGCTTGTTTTGCATACGGCAGTCATGAATGCATTTCTAGACGTTTGAATTCAAAGTATGTAATAGAGATTCTCGAGCCAAATCTCGAATGTCTCTCTGTTTTTTGGACGATAAATCGTCCGATAGTGCGCGCGATGTATAATTTATATTCATATTGAGTCCGGAATTATTTCTCGTCATTAATTGTAATTTTGTTATATATATATATATTTATTTATATCAAATAAACAATACAAGGAAATATTGTGTCAAAGCGAGGTTTTAATCCGAAATGAAATAACTGCCGAAATATATAATTGTATTAAAGCGTTGTGCAACTGAACGAAAATATTTCTTAAAACGCTTGTGATGTCTCAGCGACTCGTGAAACTCAGCGTTCGACAAAGTGCACTTTAAGGAAACTCATCCGGGAAAAACTGAATCATCTGGATACTTGATCTTCCCGGTTGAAACCGCGGGAGGTGCATTACGTGCTTGTTGCATCTTTGCCAAGGACTACTAAGGGTAGTCTTTCCGAGAGAAAAACTGCCTGTCCGAGTGGACATGATACGCGCTTTGAGCCGCGGCCAAACTTTCACCCCCTCTTGCTTCTCTTTCGCCCTGCACCGGAGTCGCGTTTTACTCTCTTCCCGAAACAGCTTCTTCGCTTCGCTCGTTCGCCACCGAATCGCCGTTACATCTCGGCCGCATTGCTCCGCGTGGTTACCGTTTTTGCTCGGGCAAATAAATTATTTGACAAATAATCGCTCCCACGGTGTATTTTATGTTCCAGTAGTAAATTTTACGAGCAAACGGTTCGCCGGGCGGCGGCCGGCGCATCGTTCCACCCGCGCCTTCGTGCGCACTCTCGACGTGGCGCGCTTTTTGTAAATTCCATTAAGCCGCCGCTCTTCTCCGATATTCTTGGAAGAGGCTGCGGATTTTACGATCGGCGAAACGCGAGTGCGCGAACAATGCGTGACGCACGATTATGTGCGCGCCCTTTTTAGGGGGGAGCAGCAGGAATAAACGGAGCAGAAATACTCCGGATTATATAACGACTCATTTCGGTGGCTCGTAACTCGAATTCGAAGGATTAATTGGGGCTGTTACTCCGTCGCGGCCAGACGGGACCCGGAACCGTGTTCATCCGAGGATACAACCATCCCTCACGCCGAGGGGACGCAAGCTGGGGGAAAAGGGAAGCTCATTGGGAAGTGTCGTCGACGTCGTCTTCGGCGTCGACGACGACGACGACGACAACAGTATCCTCTGCTCGAACCAGACGATCGTAAATACGCTCCGCGTTTTATATGTACAACATTACACTCTGCTGCCACAAATTATGTTTTATAACTCACGAGTCTCGAACGTTACAAGAAATTATTATTTTTATCGCCCAATTCAGCCGGGAGAGATGCTTCCCACATGGCTCGAGCGTGTCGTTAATGCTGTACAAAACACTTTGCCGCCGATAATTATATCGTAAATTTCTGACACACAAAGTTTGCGGTCGAAACACATTAGTCGATGAAACACACACATTCGTCGATGTTATCTACTGTTCGCATGTTATTTGTGCAATTATTTAGTTAGAGAGAGAAACTCTGTTCGCGTGTAACTTCGGTTCGTCGTTTCTTTCCTTTCAAGCTAGTAAACATAATTATTGGTCGTATAAAAAAAAAAAAGAAGAAAAAATTAAGTTTGTTCGTCTCTCTCTCTCTCTCTCTCTCTCTCTCTCTCTCTCTCTCTCTGGAGAGAGAGAGACGAACAAACTTAATTTTTTCTTCTTTTTTTTTTTATACAACCAATAATTATATTTACTAGCTTGAAAGAAACGACGAACCGAAGTTACACGCGAATCCAATTAACACTACTAAGTACAGAAACGTGTGAGAGCATCGTATTTAATCCAACTCGCATTCATCAGCGCGCCAACGCGGGGCGAATATCCGCGCGCGCGCTTTTGCGAACGATCGCGGCGAGCAATTCGTTCCGGGCGTGGCTCCGACGTCGGCGCTTTTCCGTTTAAGGAAACGCGATAACCGTTAAAGCTTGCTCGAGCAAAGGGGAGGATTCTCCTTTCCCGCAATGTTCCGCAAGAATGAGGGAGAGGAAACACTAGGTAGAGACGCGGAAAGGGATGAATCCTACCTCTGCGCGTGGCGAGGAATAGATTTAATTCCAAAGTGGATTTACTTTTCTTCAGAAGACGAGAGAGCGGCGGCGCGACGGCGAGCGGGGAATGAAACGACAACGATAAGCCTTCGACTCGAGTTTTTCGCCGTCTCTCACGATTGAGAGGAAAATTTCGCGATCGAGGAAGCTACCGGCGAATAAACATCCACCTCGGCCGCTGATTCCGCGAGGCGACGAAGCGGAAACGCTCGTACCGCCATCCGCCGCGTCTCCCTTCAGTCTCTCTGAACCATCGTTTTCATCAAGCCTCTATCTCTCTCTTTCTTCCCTCCGTCTCTTCCCGACATACCCTACAAAACGAGAGATACGTCTGCCATTCGAACAGCGTCTCGTGGATGAAAGTTCCGCGAGACGCGATCGCTCCCGGGGAATCTTCCGCCGAATAATTTCGCAATTCAAGCGGAAACGACGTGATTGGTGTTCTCTGTTCGTCGTTGGGCCAACGTGCAGTTTTTTTATCAGTAGTTAATGCTGTATCGAATAAATGTACACATCCAAAGAATAAAAACGCGTTGACGTATCTCAATTAAATGTAGTACACATCGTGGCTAGTGTAAATTTGCCTAAACACGTGTATTCAAACATTGCAAATACCATAATCAAAGTTCTATTTGCTCTCGCGCAATCAAAGTAAGAAATTTTCAAAACATTTACTTTTTAAACTAAGTAATATAAATACGGTCATAAGAGTTGTTCGCAAAATGTTGTGCGGAAATATGCGTGTATGTAGTATACATGTATACATATACATATATAATATACAGTCAACTCTCCATATTTGCGCACTCGATATTTGCGCGTTCCCCTTCTACTGCGCTCTATTCTACAACGCAACAAATTGCTCATGGTGTCGCTAGTTCCGCTAGGTTAGATTGGAGGCAAAGAAGGGATATAATTCTATATTTGCATCTTCTTCCCCTACAACTTCAAATTCGCGCAAATATGGAGAGTTGACTGTATGTGTACACATGTAAATTTTTTACACGTGAGAATTGAAATTTCAATCATATAGGATGCTATATTTGCATCTCATATATGAGAAACCCCGAATATCCTTCTAACTAATTTTAAATTTTATTAATTATTTACTTTTTATTTATAATTTTTTACGTGTAACTTCTTCCTCGTCAATGCCTCCCTATATAATCAGACTGCGATGCCATACATAAAATCTGCTATCAGTTTCATTCCGCGTGCGCGTGAATTTGCGAAGCGCGTCAAAAGAAACGCGCGAAACGAGCCGGAGATTTTGAAAACGAGAGAGAGAGAGAGCGTTCGCGGGGACTGAAATTTAGACGCGAGACGAGAAATGAGAGGGCGAGAACGGAGGCTAGATAGGCGGGAATGCGCGAAGGGTGGTCGGGGGCCAATTAAGTGGGCAGCAAGCCGCTATCTCTCGTGGCCAGCCATGAGACTACTACGCACCTCATTATAACCTACAGGCCACGTTATAATCCTAGCCGCGTTACAGTATCATTCGCAGATCTCGCGCTCTCTCTCTCTCTCTCCCTCGCTCTCGTCCCTCTCTGCCGTTCCCCGCGACAGAATAGCTGTTTCGGATCCTATAGAAGATCCGAAATCGGGGCCGCTAATACGGAACTACATTCCATTAATATCGGATAATGGCGTTCCTACGCTCGAGGAGCTTCGACGGAACGTGGAGTGGATGCGTGCGCGAGCATATATAAACGCTGTCTTTTTACAAAGTCGAAAGTCTCAAATCGAAACACATGGTCGCATTGTTTGAGGCGTAGGTTACGAGCGCAAATTTATGCTCTTTTGAATTGTGAAAAATCATTCAATCTAACAGAAAACTAATTTTTCGTCCATTGAAATAGTAATCGCGAAAAAATCAACAGAAAAAGCATTTATTTGTCGTTTTTATATTTAATTACTATGTAACAATCTAATGTAAATGTGTGTATCAATGAATTAAAAAAAAAAAAAAAAAAGAGAGAATAGTTCTACTCGAACAATAAAACAGTGCAACAAAATAATGAAAAAACACGCGATACGAAAAGCTCGTGGAACGAATACAAAACATTCCGAAAGATGAACAGAATAGCGCAAAGCGCGTAAATCGGTCTCTTTCTTTCTTTTTCACAGACGCGTGCGTATTTTCGCTTTGTGTGTGTGTGTGTGTGTGTATTGTGAGACTTTAATTAAAAATATTAATAATGGCGCCTGCAGGTCGGCAAAAGGTATGCCGACAACTAAGGGACAACAAACGAGTTTTGGCCCAGAGTTACAATAGCCCATGGGATGGTGAATGAACCTATTTCAAGTATTGAAGCACCTCTTTTTTATCGCATACGCAGGAGTAATCATAAAAAAGGCTTTGCTTCTCGCTCGGTGTGATAAAGCGAAACTCACCTTCGGCGAGTTGCCATTGTTCTTGGAAAATATGAAATCATCGTAAGATATGAACGTTCATTCGGAGAGAAATTAAGCGTGGGAGAGCGCTACTTGGTTTATTAAATCTACAAAGGGTGCAAATTTTGCAAGCAGTACCTTTGTTCAAACATATACTTTGATTTTAAGACCCACTGAGTCAACAATATAAATTGGACGATTTATCTTCAATGAAAACCTATTTCAATACGAGGTGTTATGTTGCACATCACTTTTGAGATGTTACACCGAAAAATTGATTTCTCTCTTTAAAAGTAATTATAAAGAATTAAATTTTCGAGTAAACATTAATTAAAAAAGGTAACACTCTTGAAAAAAAAGAAGAGAAGAATTTTCAAAAATCTCAGATAAACCTCGAAAAAATTCAATTTAAATATTGACTCTAACCGACATTTATATTCGCTGTTACAATTGTGTTCAGATCTACATCGGAATGGAGCAAAATGCAAACAGGAAACTTCAAGATTATGTGTGGGACTGTATCTGCGACATGCGCGTCATATGCAGCGCGCGCTTTGCGCGGCAGAAAACGGATGCCCCGCACGTACATTCCTGCGAGGATTCTTGAGGATCTAAGAACTGAAGGAGACTCAAATCTCTTGATCCTTTTGAAATTGGGACGCGCTCTGTTATCAAGCAAGCAAGAGAATCGGGATCCCACGTACCGTAACCGAACGAAAGACTCGGCTCAATACTCGGTCACACGGTTCTCCTGATGATTCGAGCAAAGGTATATCACGTAGAGGACTTACAAGATTCATTCTCGTGCTGCCATATCTCGATCTCCTGGTGTCTGTTGTGTAAACGCATCGGAGAAAGAGAAATGTGGAAAGGTGAACGCGAAAAAAGCAAAGCGTCAAATGAATAATAATAAAATCCGCGCTTTGTGTACACACAAAAAGGCAGAAATTGCAGAATTGCACGCTAATTGAATAAATATTTCGTGCGAATACAAATCTACATTAAAAGATTTGTTTATATTATCATTGCATATATATATATATATATATACATATGTATATTCATAGATCGTTTTCATTTTTGTTTGCTATATTATTTACTGAAGAGCCAGTTCATTGAATGGATCGCGCAAATGTGCAATTTTCGAGGTATGAATAGGTTGCCAGATATGTGTTATTTGTAGGACGATAGAAGTCGGTTAATTGCGTTGGATATGAGAACCAACGTTTCGTGCAACGCTAGAATGAACACACGGATAAACGAGACACAAAATCAATGACTCCGTGGCGAGATGGTAACCTACATATCGATGACCATTGAACATCGATCGCGCACTCGCGCGGTAATGGAGAGTTGAAACGAGTTTGCCAGTAGGCCAATCGGACGCCTGGCAAAAGGTAGGTCGAGTGGAAGGTTCAACTCGTAATCCTTGCCTCGTGTATGCTAATTCGCGACGTGCCATTTATTCTGCGCGGTGTGTGTGTGTGTGTGTTCATTTCTTTTAAATAAAGAACCGCTCACGCAAACCGATCTCGAGATATGTATTGGCACAATTTCTTTTTTAAATAAAAGAGTTTCAAGCGTCATATTCTAACATATAAAACGCATAGAATAAATGTTTCGAATTAATATACCAAGATTAAATTAATTAATTCGTTATAGATAAAACCAAGTAAAACACAAAAATATATAAATGTTAGTATTAGTGTGTATCGTGTACATGTATAGTGGCTTCAAAAAATATTGGCACACTCATATTTTTTAAAATAATAATTATATAGTAAAGTGAAATATTTATACAAAATAAAATGTCCATTAATGTCTTATAATGTACTCAAGCAGTGGTATTTTTCCAGAACTCTCAATATTGTAGTTGAAGCAAGTAAAAAGAGAAAACCGAAAATTTTATACTAAAAACAGTGTTGACACACCATTTCTCTTCAAGTTTTTAATACGAAACAAGTTTTTTAATCTCGCACTATGTAGTAAATTATCTCTAATCTCGCACTATGTAGTAAATTATCTCGCAACACATTGATTTATTGAGACACACAATCTCTCTCAAACTATGCATTATTATTAAATGTGAGTGTGCCAATACTTTTTGAAGCCACTGTGCGTGCTTTTATTACACTTGTGTGTGGTTTGCTACTTATTAAGTACTACAGAGAAAGTTTTCTGCAACTTCTTAGGGCAAAAAAAAACAGGAGCACTAGCTTAAGAAAAGGCTAATCCAGTATCCGGTTGAATTGGCAAAACCCAGGTAAACATCGCTATTTAAAATTTAAATTTACTCGATATCTAGAGTGCCGCGCTTTACCTTTTCTCGTCTTTCCGCAGTCGCGAAGCCGCATCAGCTCTTTCCGTCGCCGCTCTGCGCCACAGCTTTCGATAGATAAGAAAAACATCTCCCGAGCTTGGTGTTGAGTCTTATCAGCACTATTCTCGGGCTTGAAGTACAAACTCGTCTCTTATTTTAGCATATGCTTCCTTCCGCTCTTATCGAGTTTCATCACTCTTTGCCGCATTTCTAGTAATCTTAACATTCTCCAATCATTCAAAAGATCAAAAGGTTTGTACAGAATCAAACGTTAGATTTGTAGGTTAAAAAACTTGTAGTATGTAAAAGTATAATGATCATTTATTAACGTTTCGATAATAATTCTTCTGGGGTTTCTCAAAATTTAATATAAAAAAATAATAACAAAAAAGAAGAACAAAGATAAACAATCTAGGAATAATCAGTTACAGAAAATATTGGTAATATAAATTTAAAAAAGTATTTACAAAGTCGATAAAGTTAATATAATGCACAATTAAAACATGTCAAAATTAAAAAGTCACTACATAAAACTAACTACAATTAATGATAAAAATATGATAACAAAATCGACATCTTTCTTAGAATTAAGAGACTTTGTCCCAGAGGAACGTTAAACGCTGGTAAGATAAGATGGAAAGTCACCGGTATACATGTATCAAAACTTTATATTTGCGACCAGTTAACAACTAATAAATTTGTTTACTTTGATTAAATTTGTCAATCAATAGTAAAGACAAATAGTTCAGTGTTATTCTACAAACCTATAAATCATACTGCTCTTTTTTTTTATCTGCATCATCTCACGTCAAGCGTTTGTAATAGTTTTGCTTTTTATCTAAAATCATTCAATTTTCCCAATTAAAAAAAAAAGAAAGACGTTGCTTGGTAATTACTATGAACATTGCGTCGTATTACGACTTATATAGTTCTTATCCTTATATAAAAAGCGTGTGCAAACAATCAGAATCGATTCTCTCGATCTTGATTGTTGCCTCTTTTCCGCGATGCTGATTGGTTGT
>QVOB01024390.1:0-10870 GCA_014839585.1 Pseudomyrmex concolor
TATGTACTGTTCGCTGCTGTTCGCTATTGCAACGAATGACTTCAGAATACGAACGCGAATGTCCGAACGTTCGCGCTCGTTGTTCGTTTAGTGCTTGTTTGTAGATGTATACCCAGCTTTACTCTTCCTCTCTCACTTTCTCGCGTGGGAATAAAATTATGAGGAGTTTACACTTCGCGCTCCTATTACAAAATAATATTTGCAGGATCGGTTGATGTTTGTAAATTGTTGTCGTAAGAGCAGAACAATCCGACGATTGTTCTAGAACGTACTTTCACTCCGTCCGTGATCTAATTAAAAAGGCACAAAAAAAAATGACAACTTACGCGCTGTTTGCACGTTCGATGATTAAATAGAGCATGAAAGAGAACGTCTTGTAACAACAAGAAATGCGTTTAGGGCTCTCCTATACCTATATAAAGATGCTTTTCTCCTCCCACGTAGAATCCTAAGATTACCGGTGGATCTAGTACATACAATCGATTAGCTCGTAAGCTTTAATGTTTTTTTTTTTTTTTTTCACGGATATTATGTGTCGTCAGTATTATCGCAAGCAATCTTCATAAAATTTACGAGAAAATAAATGCGTTACCAGAAGAATTTCTTCTAATAAAGTGTACAAAGAATCGTCGTGTAGCCTCTCCGGTTTATATATTTCGAGAAGTCAAATATCGGATAAACAGACAAAAAGATGCATTTAGAACACTCTTTGTCGCCGCTCTTGTTTGAATAAGAAAGTGCAGAAGAATGCAGAAATGAAAAAAAAAAAAAAAAAAAAAAAAAAAAAAAAAAAAAAAAAAAAAGAAAGCGCGCTTGTGCGCGCTAGTAGTAGAAGGCGAGTAGTGTACTGACATTGCACTTCGTCCGGTCAAGCGTGAAGCGAAAAAGTGTTCTCACGGTCTGGAGTCGAAAAAAAAATTGTAAACGTCAGATTGTAATATTCAATTGAAACGAACGTTTTATGCTCTATCGCGTTTAATTATCTAGAGCCCAATTACACGGTAAAGTAAGCCAAGATGCCTCGTCAAGTAGAGCAAAACAGATTATTGCGAAAATTCGATTTGTAATTACCGGTGTTCATTCACAAATGTTTAATTGTGACGCGTTAACACGGACATATAATAAAGCGATAAAATTATCCGTGTAAACACGCTTTACACGCTTCGCGCCCAATGTCGCGTATACGCAAGTTTTTCTCGCACGCGCTTCCTGCAATGGAAATCCTCAGCTCGAATGTATAATTGGGTTTTCATTTGCATTATTAAAATACGATTATGTCAGTTGTATGTAACACATTTATTCCACTTTCGCCATTCGCGTGATGCATTCTTGGCTGACACGTCGTTTCAATTTTGCGACAACACGCCGCGCTCGTTAACATGCAGACGCATTAAAATCGGCCAACCGTGATATCAGATTCGTTATCTTTATTTACATATGCAACAAGTTAATACATCGATAACGTCGCTTAGAGAAGACAGACACTCTTCCAGGAGTTGTTTATCGATTAAATCTCATGTCAGTTAATAATTTGACGCTCAAACACATCTAAATGACACTTTAAACTATAATACAAATATTATAATACAAACTTAATAAAACTTTTTTTATGTAATTTTTTTCATCCTTCATCAACAATGTTGCATCAGTGTTTGAAATATCTTTAAAATTAACTTAAATATTTCTTAAAATTGATTTTAACAATAATTATATATTTCTACTTATCGTACATAAAATAATATATTTGTAGATATTTGTTTAGTAATAAGTTTGGGAGAATACAGCCATGGGAAATGTTGCAGGTTCTATATCTACTGATAGTGCTATTTCATGTATATTCTACTACACGTTCCAAAGAGATGCTACTGAGAAACCAGGTAGGTTATATACACATACACAACTCGGATTGATCGTCGGGTCTGCCGGGATACATTTACATATGTCAAAATGTGCGTGCGAATATCGCAGTAACCGCATTAAAACATAAATAATTCAATATTTATATACCATAAAAAAGTTTTTTGATAAAAACTTGTAATGTTTTTACGGTAATTACAACACATCTTTTTACATATTCGAACATATTGTTATGCAATATGCACAAATTGAAAACAATTTGCAAATTTCTGTATAAACACAAATCACGTGGAAAATTAAAACTGTTACACGCGCGCGGTTTCACTTTTGTTGCGGTGCTTATCACCGTGTACGTTAACACTCATGAAACGAAACGTTAATTATCGTTGAAACAATGTTTGATAATTTTTTCTGACATGCAAATTAATATCGATATATATCAATTATGTTATTATAAAAATCACACGTGCAAAATACGCGGAACGTGTTGCTGTTAATATAAACTCCTGATTGAGCAAACGATTTAAGTTCTAACTCACACGAGGAATAAATGAACTCGAATGTGCCAATATCGTCGAAAAAATATCTAACTCGTCTTCTCTATGAAATAAATGAGGTTGAGGATTTATCAGAGAAGATTTGAGCGACACAGTTTTGCTAAGTCCTTGAAATCAGCTTATTCAGCGTGGGATATAATCGAGAACCAACTTGATCTGGAGTAGTAGAAATAGAACACCGCGCAAAGACATGCAGTCAAGTGAAAATGGTAGATCGCTATGTCGCATTGCGTGCAACAAGTTTCACAATCAACGAGAACAATAAGTTCTCTACGCGTTCTTTTCGAGGGAAAAAAGTCAACATACCCACTGTCTTGCGTTATTATTCACAACGCTAAAATTTTTTGCAAGGAAATTTTATGCAAGCGCAAAAGTATAATTAACTTAAAAGCGTGATAGGGTAATAATCGTTTGTCCTTTTCTTTTTATCACAATTTAACGGAGTTATAATGTATGATCAAAATTGCCAATTCGCGCGATCAGGTTTAATTTTCTGAAGCATTAATAAAAGTAGTTTTTATTATAATTACACGCAGATGTAAATATTTATTAATTTAATATGTGTGTGAAAATATATACCTCATTAATATTATTGCAATTGTAAATATTGGATACCGTGATATACAATTATTATCATTTATATCACGTATTGATGCGTAACTTGAAATGTGGCGAATTTGTCATTTAATATGTGTGATTCTGCGTTGCGGAAAATATTTATATATATATTTATATTTATATGTATACATTTAATATTTATATGTATACATTTTGCGAGAGAGAAACATATACATTATTTTATTTATTTGCAAGATAATTAATATGTTATTCTCACAATACTCTGACCGCGCAATATATTTTAGCACGCAACATTATTTCTGATGTTCCGACCTTGTCTCGTATTCTGTTGTCGACGTTGTGTTCATGCCGGCATAACATCGCGAGCTCAGCGAAACTTCCTCCATGAAAGTCTTTCGTGCAATATCTGCTTAAATGCGATTTCATCTGTCTCGTGTATTATAAGACTCAGAAGGACGAGGTTTGAAGGGAAGAGCGAAGTGAGCCTTTTAGCCGCGATCACAAGAAGTGTACTCAATAAAGCGGAAGGGAGGCCCGATGACGTAGGTATCGTACATTTACAAACGAAGCGCGGACGACTCGGGAAGAGGATGATACGCGAAGGGATAAGACGGATAGTGCAAGAGTACCCGAGACACCATAGCGATAACCCGAGAGAGAGAGAGAGAGAGAGGATCGTCCCCTCGTGTGCGACGAGCTGTCTCTTGTGGGTGGTTGGGCGCGAAGGTATCAAGGGCAAACACGTGTTGCAAGCGTTTCGATAGAAAACACCAATTTTTGGCGGACACACACGTGTGTAGGGATATATATTATGACGCTTTATCAAGTTCGATGATAAAGCGTAAAGTTAAAAATTGGAAACAAAATTCAACGCGTATACACACAAAAGAATAATACACCGCCCTGAAAACACGTAAAGAGAATTGAAGATGGAGAAAATGTAAAGATCTGAAGTAAAAACAAACAACAATCTAATTCTGTACAAACAACGCGCATTATTTAGATACATTCCAAATTGGTTTTTTTTTTTAACAGAATTTATGTACGAAAATATAATGATGTAAACAATTTATACGTTATAAAGTAAAATCAACGATAAAACATTGTGCTTTGTAATTTGTACATTTTTGTAAATCTTTTAGTTTTGACATACAAAAGTTAAACAACACAAAATTAAATAATACAATGCTAATGAAATTTATCTTTGTATAATACAACGGCTGTGAGAATAGAGAGAGAAACGCAAAAGCAAATTAAGGCGAGGTTAAATTAAACTGAACAATAGAAAGGAAGTCCTTTCCCTCAAGTCCTACATTTGGGTAGAAAAAAATTGAAGGAAAAGAAAACAAAAATAAAAGGGCGAAAGAAAGGGCGCGCCGCAAGGAGTTCGCGATGTGAGGGAAACATTAACTGCCACGAGTAACCAACGGAGACCTTCACCGAGACCGAGGTAGGTCGACATTGCCCCTGTGCCGGTGTCTGCACGCCGCACCCCGCCCTACGGTAGCCAGTAGCCAGGAGCAGCCGTCACTAGCAGCAGTCGTCACGAGCAACAGCGGCGGCGGCGGCGGCGGCGGCGGTGGTGGCAAGGCAGGGATAAAAGCAGAATCGCATGCAACCCCTATCGTCTCTCACTCTCGTACAAAGGGAGGACACCATCACCACTACCATCTCACCAGGCCACAATCTCTCCTGCCTACTGCGCTCACCCTGGCCTAGAGGGTTAGCCTTGCTCCTGTGACGACTTTACGGGATCGACGCGGCACCGGGGGGATGCGCGACGAGGGTCAGAAAGGACGGCGGGGGTTGCGGGAGATCGCGAGACGCGGGGGATGTAGACGCAGGCGCGAACGCAGACGCAATAGGCAGATGAAACGGCGCCGAACGTACCACCGAGCCAGACAAAGCGGCACGAGCGAGACGAGATAATCGCTGTGGAACGAAGCTTCAGAATACCGGCTGTGTCCGTTCGCTCGCACTCAGTCAGTCCGTAGCATCCGGCGTCCGCTCAGCATGGGGGTTGTCAAGACAGCGTCGGAGAGCATTCTCGAGGAAACCGTAGTCCCGAGTGAGGAGGCAAATTATTCGCTGCAGGGCCACACCGGTGAGAGAGAGATTTAATTTTTAAATGTTTATAATAAATGTTTTTTTATTTTTTATTTTTTTGTGACCGTATCCCAAACAAAACGTATTCGCGAAACGGAAGATCAGTGCACATCCTTGTGATGTCGCGTTCAAGGTCGCTCGTTCGCTCGCTCGCTCGCTCGCTCGCTCACCTTCACACCGGCACGACGCAGGAATTCGGACTGCTCGCGACGAACGTGGCTTTAAAGGCGATGTGGCGAACCGCCCACCCGGGAGCGACTGCTAACAGGTGTTTGGAGATACAGATATAGGAGCGCGCGCTCGCAGTACTACTACTCCGTGCGTTAGCACACCGCCGACGAAATTCGATCTTCGTTGTAATCCTTAGGTTTTCGAAAAGTACGAGCGTCTCAGCGCTCAAATTCACGACTTACAGCTTATCTGACAATAAAAGGATGATGTTGAACAATGTTACCCGAGTTCTTTGAAGAAGATCGATTTCATTAACATCAATTGGCACTAATTAGCAGAAACAGTGTTGGAATAATCCGAACTCAAGTAACGCGCTAATTAAATTAGTCTCTTTTTTTTTAATTTGACCTCGATTAAAAAAAAAAAAAAAAATAAACGTCGATTTATTTCTATTAAGAGAAAGAATGTTTGTAAAAACAAAATTGCACAGAAAAAAGCCGAAAGGGAAAGAGAGGCATTCCGGCGAATTTCCAAATCTGATATTAAGGCGTGTGCGCCAGTTAAACGCGTTTGATTACACCGTGTTCCGATGAAATACAATGCGAATGCGGATCGAAACAGACGCGTGCGCTTGCATACCGAGTTTCCCAGAAGATACACGTCTCTCTCGTAATAATTACGGCGGAGTTATATGCGCGTGATGTACTATCGACACGTTATTGTCGTATCAACACGTTACTAACATCGTGACTGTGACGCGGGCGCGTGCATATTATCGCCTCTGAGTACGAAAGCGACAGCTTTAACAACTATTTTTACATGTAAGAATCGATAAGCGCCGCGATAAAAGTTTTACAAAGAATTACACCGACTTCGTCACTCTCTCTTTCTCTCTTTTTCTGTTCTCACTCTCTTTCTCTATGTGACAGAGTCACAGGAAATTAGTACGTGGAATAAGCAGAACACTGTCTGTCGATCACTCTCTATCATTCTCTCTCTCTCTCTCTTTCTCTTTCTCTTTCTCTCTTTTTCTATCTTTCTCTCCGGATAGGAACGTCTGATCCAGATCTACTTTCAATACGGATATTGCATTATATTGATTAAAACCAGGTTATACTGCTAAAATGACCCAATTACGTGCCGCCGGTAGGCGTAAGTTTCGAATCGATTAGGGCGCGCGCGAATTGAAGCCATGCGGAACATTTGCAAGCTAATCAGCCGCATACATTTCCTTAATTTTCGAATTTGTTTTCTCACCTATGTGTGTCGCGCACTCGTGCATAAATGTATTTTTTTGTTTTTTGTATCTCACGACTTCTTCCGCACATATTACCGCGCTCCCGAATCGTTTATCAAATAGCTCGAAGCAAGAGGTAAAAAAAAGAGAGCATTTTCGCACATGCCGCAGAAGATCCCGGTAATTACAACAACAAGGCGAGGCGACTAATGCATCCTTGTACAAAGAAGCTTCTATATTAATTTCAAGGTAAATCGTACTTTGCAAGAGAGAACATATACATTTGATTCATATATATCGCACGTGCGAAAATAACGCTGAAAAAACTCTTTGCGGAGGTGTACATATATCGAGCGTACATACGCGTGAAAGATGTGAAACAACGAAGGAATCTTCGCCCTTGGCCTTCTAAGTACTCGATAAGAAATTCACAATCTCTTTTCCGGGGAAGTTAAACTTAAGCATGCGCTCTCATGGAAAGTCACATGAGAGGGGGATTGATGATAGCGGAATATCATAAGGATATAGCGGGATTAAGTAGTTTCGTAACACTTGGTGCATTATCCATCGCCGTCACAAAGCTGCGCGACCTGTATATTATCCGCCCTAATTAAGTTGCAACGGTGCGCGCGATTTTATAACTAGCCCTTTAACGACATCAATTAATTAATCGACGCAACCCTAAACGGGAAAATTGCACAACGCTTGTCACAAATTACGACGAGCTAACGTGTATTTTTGCAAACGAGCTGCTTATTTCGCTTTTATCGGAAATTACGCCGTCGCGTTATGACAACCATTACGAGAATTTTTTTGTGATTAAAGGCCGCTTCCCCCATCAACGCTGCTTAACAAACGCCGTAAATCAAATCCTCATCATCTTTCTTTTTTTCTTTTTTTGTTTTTTTTTTGTTTTTTGTAGAGTATCACGGCGCTGTGCTCCGGCGATTCGCGGAACAGCTCACGTTCCAAGGAGCCAAATGACGGAACACAGAGTCGGGTAATGCTTATTAACCCGAACTGAAATTAGACATGACTTTCAGTTCAATCCAGGAAATAACTTCCGTCAGTTACCTCGCATGATTGATCGTGTTTTCTTACTTTAATAAAACGCAACACATACCTATCGCGCGCGTGAAAGAGATGTATGTTCGTATTAACACTATAATTTTCGACCTTGGGGGTTCTCCGTCCCGCATTGTCACGCTATACAAAAAGCAATTCTCAAGATTAACAAAGAGTTCGAAGAAACGATTAAGTGGAGAATTCTCGGATGGAGAACGGACGATTTATTAAGGAAATCGCGCCCGCGAATAAAACAAAACAAAATCATGCGAACTATCGATATGTGGAGCGATTGATAAGTATCCGAAACGACGCATTGATGCTATATTTTGACGAACTGTCGCACAAACACGATTCTTTGCAGAGTCTGACTTTTTGTTTCTCATTTCCAACAGTCTGGTCCGAATTAATTTCAATTAATATCGAGTCACACTCGACTTGGCGCACTGATCACATGTGTGTGATGTGTCAGACTCAACGTTAAACTGAGTTAACGATTGGTTTTTTTCAGTTTTTCGCAGTTTTGACACCTGGAGGGTGAAAGAAAATACGATTCTCATATTGCAGCCGATTTCCATAGAACGATCAATTCAAGCGTTCCATATCGCAGTTGTTTCTCGATGTTTTCAGCGCCTTTCGGAACAGAGCAGAAGTTTTGCAGTTTATTATACGTACACGTGGTGTCTGCTTGGTCAAGGACTATAAACTTTGCTCGCCCGAGACTACTTAGGAAATCGCGCGTTTATGAATTATTAGCGATTCGCAAACAAAGATTTCTTTTTTCTTGGTTTTTAATTAAGCCTTCGTTCTACGCGTCTTTTCTTTTTTATTTACTCAAGAAGAATTTGTTAAAAATATTCGAGACGCAAAGGATTGAAATTTATTGAACTATTTTCTAAACGCAATATTTTCTAAAATTGCAAATGGAGTGTGTATGTGTGTGTGTGTATCCACACACAGGACTATAAGATTATTAAAATCCTATTTCATGCTCAAGAGTAAGTTTACCGTCGACATCGTGCTTCAGCCGCTCAGCTTGAAACGCCAGCTTGTTGCACACCAGAATAACCCAAGTGCTCAAGTCTAAAGTCGAATTGAAAATAAAATAAGCACATGTCTCAATAGAATAAAACGAATAAGACGAAGCTACGATGTTTACTTTAACGACGACAATATGTCACACTCTTACGTACTCCGAATAATTAGAAAAAAAAATAAAAAAGAAAAATACGTAGTAAGTCTATTTAAGTACGTCACGTTATATTTAGTCCACATTGCACGTGTCTGAAGACAAAGTCACGTTTGGCTGCACATCGGATTTATAGGGTTAAAAAAATAGCGTTTGCATAAAAAAAGTCGTCACAGTTAAGTTAACAAAGTTACGATGCGCGAAGTTGATGATGTTGACCATCAAAGAAAATTTATATCGAGTGATTTCTTGATTAGAAATTTGTTAATTTAATGCAAAACAAGTTGAGGCGAAACAAATTTAGCACTACTCAGCGCAATAAGTGTAAAATTAACAATAAGAATGTTCTGAGTATTTAGTTTATTTTTTCTCTCGTATAATGTGACGTGGCTACATGTTACAATAAGATGTTGAAGCTTGCTGTTTTTCTTTTTTTAGAATTGATCGATCGTTTTTCAAAAATCCGTCAAATTCGATCTCTTTTTTTTCACAATCGCCAATCTTTTCGAAAGTCTGTTCAGGAATCGATGTTATCGCTCTTACATCTCCACACACGTCCTGCGTTCTGCTTTTTTCTATTTTCTTCACAATGTCCAAATATTGCGCTGCGTCAGTTTTCAAGTCTTCTTGCGGAAAGATATCGCTTTGTTGCCGACCGATAGCATCCAGAAGCATGCTCGTTGTTTCCGAGTAATCCGGCTCGAACATTTTCCCCTCGGGATTCTTTTTGAATAAATACTCGGCCTGGAAAGCGAATACGTCTTGCTTAGCGTAATAATAACTCTCGTTGTCAGATATTACAATATTTGTTGCGCGTCGTGAATTCAGATGTTGAATATATGCTTTGATGAATCGGAATTTTTTCTCATAATAAAAAAGCACGTATATCTATAATAATATATATATACACACGCACTTTAAGAGAATTTTAATGAGAAAATGTATTTTCTCTCTGTTTATTTGAGATGTGTTTCTGCTCATTCGATGCAGAACTTTTCTTGACAGTTACAGTTTCTGTAGTTATCCCGCGCGTTTCACTCATTTTTCACTTGTACACGGGAATACAAGAGAGAACGGCCTCATAATTTTATTTAGAAATGGGTGTCTTCTCTCTGCTCATAACCAATATTACGACCCACTTTCACTTTCAATGACGTCCTACTTCGCTCTGATTTTTTTACGGTTTACAACTTCTTTTCGCGCGATGCAACATGCGTCGTCGGTCAACGCGTGTGCGTCGGTTTTTTATTCA
Organism: Pseudomyrmex concolor; assembly: GCA_014839585.1. Classification (NCBI taxonomy): domain Eukaryota; kingdom Metazoa; phylum Arthropoda; class Insecta; order Hymenoptera; family Formicidae; genus Pseudomyrmex; species Pseudomyrmex concolor. The sequence goes on from QVOB01024390.1 coordinate 10,014, forward strand.
CACACGGCCGTTTCAGTTCTTCAGGATATCGCGCAAAAGCTCTGTTGTTTGTTTTATTTGTATCAGCCCGCATGGCTACAATAATGATTGGCACAACAATGCAACGGCTATTATAAATACCTCTATGTAGTTATGCTGTAAACTTAATGGGAAATCGATCGAACAAAAGCAGAAATAGCAAATTCTTTTTGTTTGCGCGATCGAGACATTTTAGAAAGAGAAAAAGGTTATTGAATTTCCTCTTGGAGAGTAGGTAGGTTATAAATCGTTCCCTCGTTTATGTGTTATTTTGAAATACCGTATTGTGCAAAAGCGGTAAATACAAGTTGCGGTCAGTTCCATTATCTCTTGTCCGCGATATTTGATAATTAATAATTAATAACGATAAAAATTTAATAACTTTCCTTTTAGCATTGGTTTTGTTCACCATAAATTGTAATTGTATATATCACCATTGTGTATATTTGTTGTATATATAAACACCGATTGTGTGAATTTTGTCACAGTTAATAAATTAGTAATTAACTGTGTGGCAAACGTTCTCTCTCTCTCTCTCTCTCTCTCTCTTTCTTTGCTTGTGTATATATGCATACACATCTCTATACGGTGTGTACTTCAGTATAACAAAACCAATATCTGATGTCACAGAATACTTTAGTGAGTGAGAGAAAATACGATTAATCTTGTAAATGATATTTATACGTACGATAAAACCGTTTTTCATTTGAAAATATTTTACACATAAATAATGTAATATTATAAAAAAATTATTAACCCGGGAGTAGTCGCGCCATTTTTTTGTGCGTAAACGGTCGCATGGGGTGTTTTTTACACCCCAGTTAAAAATCATTGTTATT
>QVOB01024391.1:0-20369 GCA_014839585.1 Pseudomyrmex concolor
TTTGTTTTTTTTTTTTTTTTTTTTTTTTTTTTTGAAACTTCTCTTATGTTGTATTTACATAGCTCAACGACGACGAGAAATAAAATGATGTAAAAGCCGGATTGAGCGGCATGCTATGTAAAATAAACAGCCCATGTATATAACGCGACAGTTTGTCGATTACGAGCGGATTAACCGCTTTTAAATATACGGTTACATGGCCGAAGATATTATCTGAGAGCTGAATCCTTATAAGAATCCTGGTTTGTGTCGTGTGTCGTTCGCTTTCGCGAACTTCAGGTGCTCGAAGTGACACGGACGGAGACACGACTTTTTTACAACGAGCCTCTTCTGAAATCGTTTTCGATTGCGCGCGCGACACTCACGACGACACTTTATAACATCTCGAACATCTCGGCGCGCAATGATTTATCAAAATACTCGATTGGCGCGATATAAAACATCGATCTCGTTGCTCGAACACACTAAAGTGTTGTCGGATCAGAGAAAAATATCATTATTATTAGAAATAATTTTGGAACTCGAAACTATAACAACAACTCGCATAGCTTCTGGAGAAGAAAGTGGATTACAATATGCGTGAAATTTATTTTCAAAGTTACAAATGTCAAAAGATGAAACCGGTCTATGCCTGCTCAAAGCCACGATTCAAGCCGCGAATTTTGCGTTAATTATCCACCGTGACTGGTCGGGTCAAGTGCACCGTTCCGTAACTTTCGAGTCTTCGTTGTTTCTCCTTTTTATCCATTCGCCTCGGGGACGACACGCGGTAATGAGCGTCAAACTGTGATACGTCCGAAGGCAAAGAAGATCGTTGAAACACACGCGCGACTGTTTAGCAATTGTCTCTGACGTCTTTACGATTTGTTCTTTAACGAGAATCGTCCTCCTCTCACTCGTCAGTTTCTATTCGTGTTCCGGACATAATCATCAATCAACTCGCGCCCGTCAATGTTTGCGTTGGAGAAGTTTTCTTCAGCAAGAAACATGAATCGTGTCAGACGACGATGCACTTCGAAAAGGAGGAGGACGAGAGGAAGCGTCCTGGGAGAAGCTTAAACGAGCGGGGGAAATAATGATTAGAGAGAGAGAGAGAGAGAGAGAGAGAGAGAGAGAGAGAGAGAGAGAGAGATTTCGCGCCTCTCCAAGTGATCGTCGCCGTTAATGTCAACGCTCGATAAACCAGATACGTGACGACGATATAGTGTCGCCTCTGTCATTCACGCGACACTGAATACAATGACTTGCGACACGACACGAGAGTTAAAACAGTTCGGTGACAGTAAGTATGTAAATACTTAAGAAAATACAATCGGACGTATGTGAAGCAAACAAGAAATTTTGAGGCGGTATATCATACAGACAAAATGAGGATTGTAACGAGAGTGCAAATTAACCGTGTTGCTTTAGCCGACCCTTTCAAATGTTGACTTATTTGAATTATAACGTTTCATTGTCGATTGTTCTTAAAGATCATTGTGTGTCTCTCTAGTCAGTCACATGGGTTTTCCTCCCGATTCGAGCGAGGAGATCATAATTGATTGGATAAACCAACGGGTATCGATAGGTTACACACTGTGGACACTTTCCCACAGCTCCGGTCCTAGACCGATAATTGTACTAATGCGCTTTGTGTTTGCCGAGCTCTCGCTCCCCCGAACAGGACATTAGAGGAACATATCTTCGAGCGATCCTAAGCTCGGAAATAAAAGAAAAACCTCGCGTCCTAAGAGTCTGAAACAGGGAAAAAAAAGCGAGCCGATAAGGAATAATGGCGAGGTGCGGGTGGTCCTCATTTGATCGTTTTATTTCTTACTCGATCGGATTCACAGATGTGAATTCGAAAAACGCGCTGTAAAAATTTGTAATAAAACTTTTATGTAAGTTGTTTTTTTTTTTTTTTTTTTTTTTTTTTACGAATGACAAGCAGAAATGACAAATGGCGCGTGTATCTTGCGTAAGTTTAATAATTGATTAATCGACTATTGCGCCACAATCGATTGAAACACGCGCAAAACTGCTCACACGCAATATCGGCGAACACGATGTTTCGATCAGTTACGGATCACCGGTAGATTAATCAATTAATCTTGCGCAAGACACACAGGCGTCATTTATCATTTCGCGATTCGTCGAGTTTTTTGATTTAAAATCGCACGAGTTTTGACAGGAAAAACAGCAAGCGAATTGTCGACTTGAGAACATACCCATAGCGCAAATAAACAGGCGAGTAATGATTAACGTTCTCGATCTGTTCGCGTCGCTGTGAGACAATCAGTTAAAACCGTCGAGAAATATAATATATTGACGATATTCATCGATTTCTCTTTGCGCGCTTAGCGCGATCACGGTCGCGCGTCTCGCACAATCAGCGTGTATTCGCATTCGCCGTGTGCGATATCACGGCGCGTGTGTCAAGAAGAGAGAACCCAGAAATAAACGCCGCAATTCGCTGAACTCGAATAGACCGACGGCGATCGTCGCTGAAATAAATTTGATCTGGTCGAGTATCTTAAGTAGACACGCGGCATAAACTCCGAGAATGAGCAGCATCCGATGAAATTGACCTACGCAGATATTGAAATAGAAACAAGTTTATATCAGTTCAATATAAGCTGTTATTTTTTTTTTTTTTTCGAAGAATTGCTACATTGTTTTACGTATTATCGTAGTTTAATTGATCATTAACTCTCTCTTGAGTTACTTGAGAGAAATTAAATTTGAAATATTGATAATGTACTCAGAGTGAAAAAATTTGACGCGTTTTTTCGCGTTTTATATTAGTGAGAGAGAGATTGCATGATCAAAGATAATTATTCTAACTCAGTAAGTTAAAATGGGTCGTAAAACGTAGTGAAATACACAAGAATCTCACCTTAGACATGATTTTTAAGAGATAATTCTGACGCGTGAAAATAAAACTTATCGCGATGCAACTTTATGTATCCGGCACATATAGTGTTCCAGTCATAATTGCCTCTAAACGACCTGACATTATCAGGAGGAGAGGACTCGTCGCGTCTAGAAACTCGCTTTTATCGAACGAAAGTTCGTAAATCAGGCGGCGACGCCATTACGCGTTCTCGAGGCTCTCAGACAGACGATCGATTGGTCCTGATATAGAGGGGGTGAAACAATCGATTCGTTCAATTAGTAATCTGGCGCGTCGGCGCGTTAACGATAATTCGAACGACTCTTCTTTGGGCAAAGTCGATTTATGCGTGACGTACTTTTAATTCCGTTCTTTATTCCGAGCGTCGTAAATTTAATGCGATATCGATACGAATTTTTCGAAACCGCCAATACTTAATGTGCGTGCGAAGATGGTGGATGTTTATTAAATCGCTAAATATAGTGACGCGCGCATAAGTAATTTGTCACGTAAGAGGTATCTTTGAAATTATTTTACGATCGGATCGATGCTTAATATCGAAGTATCGTAAATGTCTTGACTGGCTTCGTATCTGGACCAACGACTGTAAAAGCGCATGTTAGATCGCGCGCAATTTTACGCGTTAATAAATCCGACGTTTTTGATCAACATCTCTCTCGACATCGATCGCGTTTATCGCAAACCGATACGTACCTGTACTTTCATATCCGATAGTCACGCATTATTTCAGGTAGTTAACAAATGACACGTATCATATCGGCGAGAATTATGATAATTAAATGAAATTGTTGAAAATGTTGCAAAAATGTGTTTGTATAAAGCGTCTCGATAAAATTGCAATTTTTGCGAGAATTAATTTAAATATCCGTATTTAATCGCGAAACGAATTACAAGCTCAGTATGCAAGTGTGATTTTTTTTCGTGTTACTTGCATCGGAACGGATAAATTATGCATATTTTACCGGGGAATATGTTTCACAACCGGTCCCCCCTTTCCTTCAGCGACAGTGTTGCACTGTTTTGCGTCGTACAATAGACAGGCTCATTTAATCGATTTCTAAGTAGCGCAATCGATTGTTATTGCAACTTTCAATTTCGCAGGAATCGATAATATTTTTTTATTATCAATCTTATCAATAACTTAAGTAAAAATTTAATAAGTATGACAGGCAAGTTCGATGCAGTGCATTCTTGTTCGAAATTTTTTTGCATCGAAGAGGACATTTATAGAACGGAAGGATACGCTCGAATGGTTGATTAATAGCGGCCTGTACATACTGACAGTCCTGTGTACAATGTCGCGATTTTAAGCATAGAAATAAAGTCAATTTTACGGTCGAAGTCCTACGTATGTAATACGTATATCCTGCGCATGTGACGTCTCTGTTTTAATTAATAATCGACCAAGCGGAATTCCGAAGAAATTTATGTCCATCCGTGAATTTATGGCTACTTTACTACTGCATTCGCGGACGCGCGTCTGGCTCGTAACGTCGGGCGGGCGACCGTTACCTTTCCGTCTCTGGAAATTTATCAGGATTTTCCCTCTCGATTCTAAATCTAAATCGCCAACACCTCCGGTCGCGTTGAAACGTCGTATAAATCGTCCTCGTCCCTTTTCTGCGTCTTATCCGTTTCGACTTGCTCGTGCACGTATAAGACTCAGATTACGAGGAGAAATCGGAGGCTCCCGTACGACGCGTATTACATGAGAGATGTGAGAAATGTCGCCTCGTTTGAGAGAGAGAGAAAAAAAAAGGCTCTAATCGGTGATTCACAAATTAAACGATTGCAAAATCGCGAAGTACTTCGTTCGACTCGACGCGATTTTATCTCGGGAAAATTCTTTTTTTTTTTTTTTTTTGTTTTAACCGCGTATCGATCAACTTCTCGCGGTTACGGTAACATAATTTTAATGTTCCGCGACGCGATATTAATCAACTTTCGAGTGCGCGATCATTTGCATATTACGTGTATGTACGTACGCTCCCCGTTCGATTTCCAATATTCTTAGAAAACGGAGAGTTGATTTTTCAGCGGCTCAATTATTGACAAAGATGTAGCGTCGCGATTGTGCCGATCGATTCTTTCCGCTGTCGTTAAATATTTATGGCGATTATACCCTTTCATGTATATTACACCCGCGGCGTATCAGATACAGGGTGTGTATATTGGCGATATAGACTCTTCTTCTGAACGGAAACATTATAGTCGGAAGATAACGCGCGAAGATGATCAACGTTTTTCGTTAAATTTTATTCTAAAACGTTTTTATCGAAAATGTAAAATATCGTTTGAAATTCCCGCTTGTATGTGATCGCGGTTTATTAACGTGAAGATTAAATTATATATGCGTCCACCTGCTTCTTGCACACTTGGCACAATAACGACGAGTAAAGAAACGGAATTAGATAACTATAGTCTCTCCGTGTTTTCTCGTGGGATCGGCCAATCAAAGCTCGATTTGATCGCGAGTGTCGTGTAAATTCAGCAGGTGCATCCACGATCATCCACGGAGCCACCGCGCCGATAGATTGAGCCCCCTCCGGGTGAAAGTCTGCGGATTTTGCCATTATTCAACGGGCGAAGGCCGAAATTACGGACAGTGTGAATCAAATGAGTCTGGTAATGCTGGAACACACATAGCCGACAGCTACGGCTATCGGTGACTTATTGCGGGTTGCTCGATCGACGCTCGATGTGTGTAGGTGGTCTCGCGAAAGTGAACAGAAGAGACGAAAGAAATTTCGCACGCAGCAAAGGCAACGCGTTGTCGACGACGAAAAATATAAAACGGAAAAAAAAAAAAATTTCGCGCGGTACATCGAATAACGTAAAATGCGTGCTCCAAGAATTCCGGAATTTCGACGGGGGCAAATTGTCGTCGTATCTCCGCGCGCGTAAATGAGAAGTGCGTTAATCGGAATCGGATAAGCGCGACCGGGTACTTGCTAATTACGCGTCTATCAAGCATCGTATATGTATAGTCGCGCGCTTCTAATTGATGCGGTTCGCGGACGGAACGTGCGCTAATAAAGCGCGTCCCGCCAATTAACAAAAAAAAAAGCGAGACTGACGCGCGTGGCTAATGAGCTCTTAGTCATTCGTCGCGACTCGCGTGACCGCGAGCGGACGGATTATCGCGCTGATTTTTTGATCGTAAATTAGGTCTCGCGTGTGATACACTCTCATTGCTCTTTCTATTTTTTTGCAAATATAAATCGTTCAACTGTTAGTCAAGTGTCATATTAGTATTGTTATTATTAATCGAACTATACTCGGAGATGATTAGCGCCGTTTAATGCCGCTCGGTTCCCGATATCGTTTCCCGGTAATCAAAATTTTTCCGAGGGGGAAGCGGAACGAATCGTGTGCCGGCACAGTCAGAATTTTTCCGCGCGAAGATAACGATCGTGCGCTGGTCGTTAGAATTTTTCCCGGGGCCTCGGGATAAGAATCGTGCCTGTGCGATCGGAATTTTTACGGAGATCAAACGCGGCGGAGATCGTGCGCCTCGGATTAAATCCACCTCGCGTCCGACCGAATAACACAAATTCGACCTTTTAAATCGCTCGTCGTTCTGTGATGTATTCGTAGAAATCAGTTTGCGGAAATATAAAGGATGGCTCTCTGGCGGCGGTGAAAGTTTGTGGTAAATCAACCCTCTTCCCTCTTTCTCTCTCGTGAAACTGTGTAACGTGAAGCTTCAACACGTGATAAAATTCGAATTTTTGCGCCCGTCGTTGCGGTTCGTTCGGGGTCGCTCGCACTTATTATTATTGATTTATCCGCGACGGTAAATCACGATGATTGATTCCTCGCGGTGGCTATGCGACCAAACCGGCTATTGTTCTCCCGTTTCGTTACGAGCGCACGCACACGCGCGCAAACGCGCGTAATGGCGGTCTAAATGTCAGAGTAAATATTCATCGGACCGCGGTGCTCGCTGCAAAACGATCGCGTTGGATTTCCGTTATTTATGCTGTTACGGCCGTCGCGCGTTCCGGCGCGAGCACCGTGTTCTCAAATATCCGTCTGGGGTTTCGCCTCTATCGTCGCGATGTGTGCGGACCGGTGGCGGCTTTTATGTCCGCGTTAAAATTTTATTGTCGCTCGAACACAATCTCGGGAGTCGCGCGCGTATATATCATAAAAGTGGGCGTAAAGTGACATCGTTACTTTAGAAAATCAGTTGTCATACGCGATACGGGTGCGTTGAATATTGTAAAGCGAAATCAAATCTTTGCAAAGAATATAATAGCGGCAAACTTGCATAAACATCAACAATCGCGTTCGCGAATATAACCGCGGTCGAAGGCGGCGCGCGTGATGTTGCATTTGCACACACTTGAAAAAAGTTCTTTATTGTCACTCCGAATTGGTGAAAACTCACTGTGTTTTACGAGTTTATTCCGTCTTTTCTTACAATTTATCGTCGCATTATCTCAGGTGTTCTAGATCGTATTTTTAGTATTTTTTAACGAATGTAATTCTCGCGCATACGTGACCGCATAATATGCGCAATTAAAAAAAAAAAAAACAAAAAGAAAAAAGAAAGTAGTAGTTTAGTAGTATAGAACGTGCAAACTCGCAGTTTGAGTAAAGTATAATGTTTTGACGGCGATGTAATTCGACGGTATCGATCTTGAATGTGGCTCAATTGCAACGTGACGCGTAATTGCAATTACTTTTCATTCACAGCGTTTCGTGAGAGGGCGATATGCCGAAATAAGATGTGCCAAAACATGCGCGTTGTGCCGCACGTAATTGCATTCGATTTATGTTAAATAACCAACCAATTTGTTAAATACACATTTCGTAGAAACGTTTTATACTCACATGTTCGGGATACGCGCGACTTGTGTATATGAAACGCGTCGATGGCAAAATAATACGGAATACCAGGCCAGATATGTAAACGTTCGATACCTCGTGTTGCGAAGAACGTTCATCGAGTTATTGCGGATATCTTAACGGATGGTAAAATCAGTTTCACATAAGACGGGATTATCCTCAGCGCGATGATCCCTCGCGCCAAACAAGAACGCGCGTCTCGTTCGTCTCAACGGCGTTTGTAATAAAAAGATCTTTCTTTCGTATTTAGTCGACGATCAATATAAAATATCGGCGTCTCAACGACGCGCCTGGAAAATGTCAAGTGGCGCTTTTCCACTGTCGTAAAAGTGCCTCTTTATCGGATTGTTTTATAGATGAGGCGTAAATAATCACGCACGTTAAACAAACGTAAAAACTATTCTGGGGATTAAACGACGCTAAAGGACGTGACGAGGAAAATGAAATAACAAGCCGATTGATGCTGCACGATTGTATACTTTTTACATTGTTAGTATAAAATATACATTTAAAATATAATTTAAAATTGCAATGTTGAGAGACACACACACACACACACGTCTTATAAATAGAATATATTTTTCGCTGTGTTTAATCTCCGGCACAACCTTCCCCCGGGGGGATCGTTACGGCAGACGGAATATAACGAGCAGCGTGTACCGGAGCTTGTAATGATATAAAACTCTTCTCGCAGAACCGAGACTCGTAAACTTACCGCGGATGTCTTTATAATAATCACTCTGGGAGTGTGGGACACACACGGGAGCGCGTCTCGCGGTTTCGCTTGCTAATAGACGTTTAATTTGCGCTTCTCGCCAACGGTACACGTCGTCGCGGGCAAAACCGCGCAAGGTCGTCGCCGCGCGCGAGAGGTTGCATCGAAACCGCGAATGATGAACCGCGTCGCGAAAAATTCGCGCTCACCGTTACGCACGTCTAAAAGCAGTAGTCGCGTGGAGAAACGACGGATTTTTTTTTTTTTTTTTTTTGCAATAACATAATTTCGGACACGGGAAGGGCCGAGTCGCGCCGCGCGTAGTTGTGCGCGCGCGCACACACACGGTGAACGGTAATGCAAATTCAGAAAATGGAAATTGCCGTGTCTCGTAGCCGGTTAGCGCCGCCGAACACGGGTGCATTCACCGTAACCGAAGTATGATATTGCAAAAATTCCCCGATAATGGCCCTCCCCGTATGACGACCGTTATGAATTATGACACTCGTTATACACGGAGAGACGGTTACCGGAGACTGACCGCGGTTTTCTTGCGCATTGTGAACATTACGCGTATAATTTGTGTGTGCACATGTGTTTTACTTATAGAAATGAATAATTCATATTATAATATTGTGTATTACTACTGTGCGCGGTATTATAATTGCGAAAATTTAACAACCGCTTGCTCGTATCATTTTACAATTCCGCAAGCGTTTGCTGCGCCAGACGGACGGCCCTTTACGAGGAATCGTGTGGATTTTTTTGCGCGAGCGATTAATTAACAATTAGACTTCGCGGAAAATTCCCGGATGCACAATCGAGGGAGCTCGCAGGATCTTTAAAATTGTCGCGCTCTCTTTCTCTCGCTACTTTTATCTCTCAGCGATCGAATTGCGCAGACGAACGCAGTTTCACGACGTCGTCGGTCGTCGTCGTTGTCGTCGCGACCGATGAGCGTGATAACGATTTGTCTGTGTGACATAACAGTGAATCACAATCACATGGGAGAAGCGGGTTTCCGTTTTCTGCGCGAGACGTCTATTAATGACCGCTAATAATATCCTCGGGATACGATCGTCGTCCCGTTGTGTCCAATTAGCCGTGCTAAGTTATGTGATAACGTCTACATCTCTTTTAGCCGCGAAAGTATCCGCGTCGTAAGTCACGCCTACGAGAGTAAAGTTGCGGTTTTGCTGTTCGGGAACGTATCGAGGGGAACAGGCAGACATCGATCTTTGCGTTGCGACTCTTACAAGAGTCAGTCGTCGATACGCGTTATCTCGAACCGCGGAATTTTTACCGATACGATAAGAGTGTGTGTATGTGTGCACTTTTTAATGAGAAAAAAAAGATGTAACATGCAGCTGTTAAAGATCGCGTTATTCTAGATTTTCCGTTCACTTTACGCTCGCAAGAACGAACGTCGTCGTGTCTGTTGCCTCGATATCAATATTTGACTTTTTTTTTTTTGACGATCGGGATCGAACGATCGGAATCTTATTATGTCAGCGACGCTAAAATTGTACAAAAGCGAGTGTCTGTGTGGAATATTCGACACAGATTCCTATTTCTCGTCTCCGAATTTCTCTGAATTCCAGAAGCCGGAGATTTATCCGCGCCGCAGAACGGGAGACACACAAATCTCGAGGAGAAAGTGTCCACAAACGGGAATTATAATGCCCGCCAGTTTATGTCACTCGTCTCCTTCCGCATCGAGTGCTCGGGGTACTCAAATTTGAATACACCGGCGTGTCATCGAAGTGCTTTGGCCCGTCACTCGGTGACGCGCAAACGCGCGCTTCTCTTCAGCGCGGTATTTCACACGTATACTACTACCTAATAGCACCAACATCGTCTCTCGCGAATACTTCACCGGTTTATTTTTCATACGAATATTTTCGTTTCCGAACGAGTGGCGAACGAGCGGATGCACGTGGCTCGTATCTTTTGTCAACTCAAGTGGGACACCTCATCGTCTCGTCCGGCATCTCAAACAACACTTACCGAATTGTTTGGAACTTTTTATTGCTCGTCATGTGTCAAATGCCAATTGCCACGACAAAAGCGAAAGAATCGTCTTTCTTTTCTCGATTGCATGCACGGTGTATTTTCGAAGCGTTTCGCAATATCCCGAAATTGCTCGTTTTTAGCTTCTCTCTTTCTCTCTCAACAAGTATAAAATATATTTTCCGAGAAAGTGTTCGCGCACATAAGATACCCGCCTCATCTCAAAGTTCGTGTGTCAGTTCTAATGCGTTCAAACTAGAGCTTGTTGATGCGACACGTGATTCATTCTCGGGATGATCATTCAGGGTGAAGCGTGCAAATTCACCGCATATCTCGCGCACGCTTGTCGGCTTAAAGCGTTAAGGTGGATAAGCAGCCGCGACGAAAACGCAGCCGGGATCTCGCTCGAGAGAAAGAGACGGGCAAGTCCGTCGGACTGTCACGCGCGGCACGCGGCATAACTAATTAATCCCGCGCCCTACAGAAGAACTATTTTGGTCGATCGGGTCCCGCGCGCGATCGACTCAGGGATGTCGGCAATTATCGCAGTCCGTTGCACGGGATATAAAGCCGGCCGGCGCCGATTTCGATCGGCAGCCGGTCGATCCACCTCGTAGGCAAATTTATCTTGTTAATTGCGTTCGCGATCGACCAATCGACGAGCCCGCGTCGCGCCATTGGTCGATCTCGCGACGTGCGCCGGTAACGGTAAGGTGAGCGGTACCGTAAGAGACCGATTCGATCCGGTCGGTCCGCCAACGATATCGCTAATCGGTGGCTGATCGTCACACACAGCTGCCTCACCGGCAGAACGACACACCGGGCGTTTTTCGATGTTGTGTCGCGCGCGCTTTCCTAACTTTCTCCTGCTCGCCGTGTGTGAAGACCGCACCGATTTAAAATCGTCGTGATCTCTCGCAGCGTCTTGGTTGAAACACGCTTCGAGCTTTGTGAAAACGATAGAACGGCTGGATTATAAATAAGCCTCTTACGCTCGCTTATCAACGCAATATAAAAGAGAGAGAGAGAGAAATCGATTTCCTCGTTTTCTGACTGATGTAACAGATTACCCCGCCGGAGGAAAAATACCGGCAACAATCACATGTCTCGGTGCAATCCGCGGAGATTACTAACCTCCCGATGATGGCAGATAATGCTCGTTCTCGAGAATAGCGAGAAATCTTGCAGATACGTCGCATTAAAAATCACCCTCTGCGATATCTTCTGGCGATCGATAGAGGATCGTTTCGCTCTCATTCCTGATAACACGAGCGGAGAGAAGAGAGACTAGACTCTTTAATTTCTACAAAGATCTCGCGACCGATCGGAATTCCGAGAAACGTAAATCGGACAAGCTGGCATTCTGTCGGATGAGACACGGCCGTTCTTTCTCCTTGATCATATTCCAGCAGGACACGGCGCCCGCGTGGGCGTCGCGGAGGAATAAAGTATACAGGTGCGACTTGCAAACGTCTCTATCGAAAGCACCGATCATTAATTTACCGTTTGTGTGTAGGATCAGTATTTCTCAAGCGAGAAGCAACGGAGGTGGAGATGCGCGAACACGATGACGACGTGGAGGCTTTCGATGTGCACACGTCTCGATCCACGCGCGTTTGTCATCGCGCACCGCCGAGATTGATATTGCCTTCGAGCGACGATTGTCAGAGTGAAGAATTAACGACACGCGCACGCGAATGTTTGCGCGAGCGAGAATTTTCACCGACTGCTCGTCTCGGATATTACTTCTTCGTCAAATCGTTATTTGTAGATTTCGAACATTCCGATTCGTCTCGCGCGCGAAGATCGGTCGCTCCCGCCAGTCACGAAACAGTCACGATATCCTTCGCCGGCTGAAAATAGTCGTTATTTGTGCGACGACAGTCAGCGGGTCAGAGTCCCTTTTTTTCTCCGGTTTTCTCGTTCTAACGCCGCGTCTCGCGTCCTCCATCCCGATCACCCTTAGATGGTCGCGGCGCGGATCTGCTACGTTTCAAATGTCCCGACGGTATCTCCGGCCGCATCCGCGCCTATAAACACGAACGGAAATACACTCCGCTCTCTCTTTCCTGCGGTCGGCCTATTCAGACAGCGCGCAGTGGTTAGTTTCATTCACAGTTACCCCCACCCTCGTGCGTTTTATACGCGCGCGTGTTTTCGGATGTGCGGACGGATGTGCGGCTAAACAAACCGCGCTCGATGTACTCGGAGTCTTTCCGATTAGCGTGGGCCAATTCGCGCGCGGTTAATTCACGAACGCGAAATCAAAATACAAGAAGCTCGAAAGAGAATGGGAGAAAGAGTTACAACACGTCGTGCGAATAACAGTTTCGAATTTTACGATACAGTCCAGAAAAATGTCTATATTTATCGTCGAGATGAGAAAGAAAAAAATTACGTTTGCGTAACACGTGCACAGTCATTGTGTCATGTTCAGTGACGACAGCCGAGAATGACGCTCTGATTGGCATCTCCTCGACTTGCACCGATAAAATTTATAAAAATCCAACGACGTGCACCACTCGAACGGCCAACTGTAACGCGCCGAGTGATCGAGTGAAGATATTGCGAATCGCGCTGATTGCTTCAGACGACTTCGTTATCTCACGCACGTGCAGCAATATTTATATACAATTGTACTCGATAACTTTCTTTTTTTTTTTTTTTTTTTTTTTTTTTTTTTTTTTTTTAGAGAATTGTGCGAAATGAGATATTGACTGAGAGATATTATTTGCAAAGTAGAGATAAAACCGTTTTCGAAACGTACACGCAGTATATTTTTACTTTAAAGTGCACTCGAGATAGTTCTTCCGCGTCGATTTCATAATTTTGTAATATAGTAAAATAAAACAAAAAACTCGGAGTCATTTTTTCGAATTAATATACACGCGTAATTTATTGATACTGGTTTTTGCACGCGTACGCGTCCGTTGTCGTACGCGTAGATGTAATTCCGGTTCGCAAATGAGACATGCAAGTGTCACTGCTCGCGCGAGCAGACAAAAATGTCTGAAAGCTGCTATTGAGACGCGGTGGTAACGCATGATAACGCGAGAAGTTGCGTCGCGATTCTCGCGCGCGATGATGCTCTCAGCGCGGCCAAGAAGACGTCTCAGAGACGTGTCGGATGTGCACTTCATTGCGCCCTCCGTGTGTCTGCCTGTCTCTCGCGGGCATCGTAACGTCGACATACACCGGCGCAACGTGAACTAATCGACGCGCATGCAACACGTGCACGCGCAGCAGTCGGTGCGGTTATGCATGCGCGCCTTCGCGCAAAACTAATAGCGAAATATATACAACTTAATAAATGGACATCGTTCGCGGCGCGGATAGCGGCGGTTAATAAACGCGATCTTGTCGCGAGATGCGACGAGAGTTGACGCATTGTGTGTGTACGCTTTAATAATAATAAAATCGAATGCGATAATGACATCTTTGTGCTCTTCAGAAAAATCTCTTTTCGATCTTTTTAATCTTATGTTACATGACGCGATAAAAAATACACGTGCCCGTACAGTAAATATGACATTATTATCGCACGAGAGTCGCAGTAGCTTGTTGGCTACATTGCGCCAACAATGAATTTAACAGGTAAAAAAATTTTTACCTCATGTTTTTCACCTCGCTCCGTAAGATAAGCGCGAGTGGGAGAGCGAAGGTCAAGCGAAGCGCTCAGAAGGTTTAATAAATCGACGATCGCGCCGTGCAATCAAACTCCACCGCGATCGACCTCTGCAATCTGCGCCTATATACGCGTACATGAAATCGAAAAAAGACGAAAGAGGAGAGAGTGGGAGGGCATTCGGGAAGCTGCCGAAATTACAGCCATTATCGCGATAGAGGTGAGAACCGGCCGATGTTTGCTTAACCCGATCGAAAATCGACGGGAGGTCGAGCGTGATTTCCCCCGTCGATGTATCGATTGCAAGGGGGAGGAGAATAAAAGGAGCAATAAAAGAAGAGCGCGCCGATCTTCATCCCCGAAAAAAAATGGGCGGCCGTTTAACCCGCGAGTTAACGGGGCGTATCCCACGATTTACGATCCTGCGTTCTGCGCTCGCGACTTACATGTGTAATGTACATCGTGCAACACGATCGTACTTCGTTTTCGAAGCGAATATTTCGAAATACTTGGTGAATAATTAGACGCGCGTTTGAAAAAGAAAGTAGGCTTGTTAGATATTTTTTTTTTCGTGACGCGATTAAACATTATCTGTTAAGAACAGAAGCATTGAAAATAGATATTGTTGCGCTTGTATATCAAGTTTGACCTGATTTCGAGGCGAGTAACAGTCATGTATGCTCACTGACATAAATATTCATCGATTTCTTTGTAACATCCGTAATATGAATCGATTTGAAACACATATCAGCAAAGTTTTTATCGATAAATATGAATCTTTATTGTGTGTAAATTTCATCGATCGTCGAATTATCAATCAGAAGATTGTTTAGAAAGTTCTCATGAGTTTTAACTTCTAACAAAAATATTGTCTGTTGATTATTAAATCGACAAGAAAGCGCGATCGAGACACCTTATATATCGCTCTGTGCATCATCTTTTCTCTTGTTTGTTCCCCCTTCGCGGCTTTTCCTTTTAATTCCTTTCATCTTACGTTCGACACGCAGGATTTATGATTTCCCGCGATACAAACAAGATAATATTACACGGTTGATCGTCATCAAAACCTAGCGTATTAAGGTTGAACGTCTCTCTCTCTCTCTCTCAAATTGTTTGCGTTGCACGCGGGGCCGATGCACGTCGAGATAAAACTTCTCTCGCTATCTTTCCGCGCGCGTGCAATGCGTGTCGCACGCACGCGTGTTAGCAAGGATATCGCGTTTGCGTTTCCCGCGTTTTTTTCTCACTTTTTTTTTTAATCAGCTTAGACTACTTGAAACTCATTAGGCTTGAAGCCTCGTCGTATCCGTATGCTTAATTATGTTAATTTCGATACGCGCGCGGCGCGAAAAATTAACGGCGTGACTGGCAAACGGTGGTCAATCAACAAATCATCCTGTCAACGATCCTGCGCGAACTGTTGTCTGATGAATAATTATCGCGGAATATTTTCAATCGGCCGTGAGAATAGATCTAGATCGATCGCCGATCTCCGATCTGAACTTAGCCGACAATTACGACATCATTAAGAAATATATTTACGTTTTCTTGATTTCATACGTCGCGTATGCGTCATGTAATTGCGGTCGAAGTGAAAAATTTGCAAATATTTTCACGATCTATAGAGAGATTTTATATTGTAAGCATTTTTTTTGTACTTACCAGGACGAAGTAATTAGGGATTTCTGCGTGATTGTATTTGAAAATCTGCGAAGATCATCGAAGTTGTTTTATATATTTTTACACTTCGGCAGCACGGATACGGTAAATATTGTTCTGCGTTCAACAAATTCGACCGAGAAAAGATTCGGAGATTTCTTTTTCTTCTCTAAATTTTCATTTAAAAGATCCCGAAGGAGAGAATATCTGGTGCGACAGCTAGCGATGTTTGCGAGCGGCACGTGTGAAGCAAAAATGAGCAAACTGTCGCGCGAAACAGTCAACGAACACCTCTCTTTCTCTCTCGAGAGAAAGAGAGATTATTGCCGGCGGTGTTTGCTCCCGAGATCTGTAAGTAAATAGATCCTTGACTATACGTACACATACACATATACACACTCACATACGAAGGACAAATAACGGTACTAAACGTTTCGCGTGTTTTGCCGTGAAATGTCACTGGCGTCTTCTCTCTTTTCGGCACACCGCGCCGAGTGTAATCGTCCGAATTTGTTCGCCTCGTGACGATTTTTCGTCGAACCCAGCGCCAATCCGTTCTTCGAGTCGCGCGTTCACTCTTTGGACGCAAGTCAAGTCTCCGAGACGCTCTCACGTTGCATCGGCGTAATATTCTTCTTCTCGCCGGAATGCGTAATTATCGCGTGGTCGTTTCGCCGAGTTTCCGAGAAGATCACAGCTTCTCCGCCTTGACTCCCTCTCGGACCGCACGAATCACGAAAGATCGAACGGAACCGCCTCCTCGCGTGGCACACTTTTAACACACACGTGGGAATGCGACGCGTGACACGTGCATTTCGACGGCGCGTTTGACAACACGCCGCGAGCGAGCCGAGAGATTTCGTGTCCGCGAGTCACGTTTTTTTAAAGAGAAGCGCTCGTGTGTTTCGCACCCGATGAGTAACGACGAGATGAAGCGAGGAAGGAGATCGAAGCGCAACAGGCGTGAATTATCACGTAGTATGAACGCGCTCTTCTCGCTCGTCTTCTCTGCCTCTAGTCGCTCTTTATTTCCGAGAGAAGCTCGAGACGCATAATTTGCGCGCATTACCGCCGGAATGCACGATGGATCCCGGGAGGTCCGATCGAGAGCAAGTGCGTTGCTTCCTGCCGATCGCGTCGCGGAACTGTTACCCTCCGGTCTCTCGCGCTAAGGGAAAGTTCTTCAAATTGTATTATATATTGTAATTTTCTTCTATTCTCTATAAGAAAAGCGATTGTGTTCGCCAACACACGCGCTATCTCGACACGTTCGTGCGGCGATAAAATAATGACTCGCCGAGATCACGCGACGACGCTACGTCCGGCGTGTCGTCGAGAAACCAATATCAAACCGTGAGATATCGCGCGAAACACTCGCTGCTGTCATCGTCATCGAGGAACTCACCGTCGATGACTCCGTCCGTCGGTGTTTCGCGTCGTCGGCACCACGGCGTTTTTCTTTCGTTCCTCGCGTTTCCTCCTTTGAAAGTTCTCTACTTATATCTTTCTCGAAGGCAATCGACCTACTCGGCGAGACTCGTCGGAGAAATTTACGGTTTCGATGATAATCCGGGATTCTATTTGCTCTCGATCTATCAGCTCTCGGGGCGAAATTACCGATAATGGACGCGGCCTGTTCTAGCGGCGCGTTTTCCTGTTTTTCCTCGGTCGCGCGAAAAAGAGATCGCTGGCGCCGCCGCTCTGATCACTTCCTCTCGTGAGAAAAACCACCAACTCTTGAGGGCCGGTCCAGCGCGCGCGCGTAACGACGGTCGGCGCTCGTTTACGTAACCATGCCAGAGAGTAAATCGCGCGTGTTTTTTCGCGATGCGTTTTTCCGCGGGCGACTCGATGTGTGACTCCACGGCGAGGCGTTAACGCGCTGAGCACACGGTTCGCAGCTCACTCTTTGAGTCTCTTCTTCGAGGCATCAAGCCGATGCCGCGAACGAATTGGACATACGGAGCTGCTCGATAATCGCGCGACGGTAGCGTCGGCACGTCACTTTGTGAATATTTCGCGCGAACAGTACGAACATCGTCCACTGTTATCAACTTTCGAAAAAAAGAAACACACTCTTCTCGCGATTATCTCTTCAGCTGCCGAGCGCTCTCACCCCGCAGTCCCGTGAAGCGACGAATCGTCGATGTAGATTGGCCTTGTCTTGGATCGCACGTTGAAATCGCAGCCGAACGACCAAAGCGAGAGAGCAACGCTCGCGCGAAAATCGGGAGTAGAACTGACTCGCTCCAGCCGAAGCGGCGCGGCAATAGGCGACGCACGCCACCGCTCGGTCCTCCCGCTGCGTGCTCCGCTCGCTTTGTGTATGTATGTGTGTGTGTGTGTGTGTATGTGCGATGACTTCTCTCATCGGGGTTGCGAGTAACGCAAAAGACCGCACTTTTGCGACAGGATGTGCGTCGGTATTCGATCCGAAGTGATTCTTTTACTCGACAGAGAAAACGAGCCCTTATTTTTTGTGACCAGCAATTTACTCGTCGAAAGTTTTCGCAAGAATATTATTCCAGAATGATCTCGTGCTTCGATCGAATCTCGATTGTCGGAACGTGCGATTCTCTCGACCCGATGATCCTCCGAATCTGGTTGTCACACTCGAAACATTCGATGCGTGTCGTCCGCGTCCGGGGTGAGTCGCGCTTCTTGCCGCTCGTCCTCGCTCGCGCGGGGATGGCGACTCGGTCGCGATCGGCGATGATGAGTGTTGCTCCTGCGGTCGTAATCAGAACGTCGACGGGACGACGCATGGCCATACGTCGACGGGAATACCGTGAGAAGCACCGACGCGACGCTGACTGTCGGCGTGGCGCGACGCGAGTGAGCGAGCGAGCGTGTGTTGCGGCTTGCGCGTGTTGCGAACGAGTGCGATGTGCGCTGTTGCGCTCCCTCGCCGGTGCGCGACACGAGCGCATCAGACTCCTCACCACCGTCGGCCGCCACCACTACCACCATCATCATCGCCGGAACCCCAAAGTCCGGCTCACGTCGTACACGCTCCCACTCTCTCCCCGGAGTACTTTTTCCCCACCATCGCGGCATCAAGATGCCAGCATCCCCGACGATGATCCCACCGGCACGCGAATAACAGGCGAGTTTTTCGGCCGGTTTCTGCGACGGTCTACCCTCGAGAAACGAGCAAGCATTTCCATTTCAAAATAACACGCCGCGATAATTTATCAATCGTTCGCGATTGTTTCAACAGCTATTCGATCGTATCGCGAGGCGCAATCAGTCGTGCGATTTATTTTTTGACGTAATTGCCGCACTTACGTGATGACGTAGCGAGTTGGATTTTCATTTCCGACTGATAATCAGACGGAGCATCGCAAGTCACGTTTTCAATAAGTTGCAAGTTCGGTTTTGTCGTCTCAAGATTATGTTGAGCCCGTTGAATATTCATTCGCTCCTATCTACACATGTACAATAACGCGAACTTTCTTTCGAGAGGAAGTAATGGTAATTTAAGAATTTTATCATGTCGGCGTTTCAGCCGATGCGCTTGTGAAGCGTCAGTTATCGATGAGCAAAATTGGAGCGATAAATTTACAATCGCGTTCACATTCTCCTCCCGCGTGACGGGCGTTTATGCAAATACTACAGGATTCGCGCAAAATGTAAAACTCGCACGTACACTTATCGCTTCCGGAAATGCTTAAAACGCTAATGGCGAAAATATGTGCTACGTGAACGAACTCTTTTTGTCTCTTTCTCTTTCACTCTCTTCCCTTTCTCTCTCTTTCTCTCGAAGACGATTAAAGATCGCAAGATTCCAAGCAAACGGACGTGTTTGTTTTCCCATGTGAGTCAATCCGACGTGTATGTTTTCTTTTGTTTTTTTTTTTTTAAACAGTATCTTCGCATCGCCACTGAATTAATTCAGTACATCGATTATCTTCGCGATAACATCGTGGGCATATCGCGCTCGCACGACGGAATCCGCTATCGCGCCCGGTAACATTTTGTCACGAAAAGTGAACACGACACTTCAACACGATTTCGTATTTCCTTGGCGCGGAAACTGCCCAGGTTCGACGACGACGTGGTCGTCTCGATCGACCGGCCGGGGATATACACACCTGCGGATGCACATAACAACCGCGCGTAAAACACCTCTCCCTTCTCTCTCGGCACGGTGGTGAACGACGTCCAGACCGATCTCCGGCCACGCGAACCACCATTCTTAAACTACTTATTTCTTCGCGAGAGCCGCTTATCTCGTGATCCTGAAATCGAGATCGCGCGAGATTCTCTCGACGTACCTACGCGACCGTTGTTGGTTCGCGCTAAAAATACGCGCGAAAGATTGCTACGTGCAGAGGCACGCAAATCACCCCGACCCGCTGTTTAATTGCAAAATTTATTTATTTCTTTTTCGCGTGCGGATTAATTTTCATTAAAACCGAGAGAGTTGTGTTTAGAATTCGTGTTTTCGAGAGCTGATACTTGCCGGTGACCGTCATAAAGTATGTACGTCTACCGCGTACTTAAGAATAAACTTAACAACTGCACAGAGAGAACAGTTTCTTTAGATTTAACAAATTTTGTTAAATCCAAAGAAATTTCCAATGAAATTATTCCAATGAAATAATTTCTTT